>APFE030168874.1:250407-276666 GCA_000404065.3 Pinus taeda
AGAACATAGCATACAAGGAACTTGATCTTGGTTCCTGGGTGTTGATTTTTGGAAGCACTATGTGAGATTTGGGTTGAGGTGTAAAATGTATTTGGATTCTATTTTGGTGGTATCATCAAAATGCCATGATGCCATTCGTCATACATTGTGACCATGTTTAAATCAAGGCATGAATTTGCTAGTATTATGCCTTTAGTGTACATTTGGTGATGATATATATTTTTAAATAAAATTGCATCTTTACTAGGTAAAATTGTTCTTGGTTGCCTCATGAGCAACATCACAGTTTTGTTGTAGTGCTTCCAAAATAGTTCATAGATAACAATATATTTGTTTTTTCAGTAAAAAAAATCATTGGCCACCTGTTTGGTGGTGCCAATACTTGCAAACCATTAACTCCATTACATCTATATCCGTGTTTTTTCAGATACTCTTTAGTTGCATATATTTCTTACATTTAATATTTATGAGAACAACTAATTAATGTGGCTATTATATTTTTCCTTTCATACATGACAATAAGAGGACATTCAACCCCATATCTAGAGTTCTCTTAAGCATGGATTTAAGATCTCAGCATTTCATAATCAACGGATCGAGGGCAGTTCACATGGAACTTCCTACTGGTAAAGTTGTAGATATTATGGAGTCTTTGATGTTGCATTGTTGTTTATAGACTGTTGTGATTCTCATTATTTGAAAGCCATATTAGCCTTATTACGAGTTCATTTGTTACAATTTTAGAACTTATACCCAAAGCATTAATTGTTATAAGGTGGAGATTATAGAAATAGATTGCACAAAAGGAACACAATTTTAAGTATGTGGGTGCCTACTTTGTTGAGTGGGAGCATAGGTAGGATAATGACAAGTGGTATTAAAGAGCCACAACTCTAGGGCTTGTTGTGCCAAACATGTCTCTTTTCTTCTTTTTGGTTCATTAAAGGTATTTTTATCCAAGTATTTAATATTGTTATAATTGATGTCTTCATCATGTTGTATGATTTATTTGATTTGTTTAGGAAGTTGTGATAAATTGATTCTAATACTTATATGTTGGATTTATTTTAAGGTATGATGATGATTCCATTATTGGCTACCATTTATATAGGGAGATTTGGAAGATTGATGTAAAAAGTAAGACTAGAGTAAATGTCATTTCTCCTTGTGAGTGGGAAATCATAACAACCAATTTTGATGAACTTTAAGTTGTACCAGTAAGTAATTTAGTATACAGACATCTTATCATGTTCACAATTTTTATGATATCCATTGCAATCAGAATTTTAAAGGTTCGGATTGTAGGTAATTGTTGTGCTATATAATATATTCCATTGCATCAAGAATAACAAACTTAAAATGATAAATAAATAAGTCACTTCATAATGTTGGCATTATAAATACTACATTCAAGTTTTTTAGCAGAGGTGCATCTCCAGTTGAACATGTCTAGTGGATATTAATGTCCTCCAAGACTTTTTGAGCATGATTTCAGGACGAATCTAATAGTTTTCTCATTCTTGATTCCTTGGAAAGGCCCTCTCCTTAGGTACACTGAGATAATTATGCACAACTACAATGTTTTATGGCGCACAATTTAGTTGGGGGATAATGGCTTTGTACAAATCCAGGTGTATGACTTCTTTTCATGATGAACTTTCCTCCTGCAGCTATTAGGTGAATTGAGGCTTTTTGAGAAGGAATTGGCCTCGCTTGTAAATTCCAAATTCGATGTTTTTCATAAAGATATTGAAACCCTTCCTTACATATCAATGATCTAATTTAAAAAAATTGTTGAAAGGAAATAATTAGAGCTTTCAAAGTAGGCTATGAAAGTTGTCCGCTTATCCCAAAACCTATGAACTATATGAATAAAAAAAGAATGTTCATGGCTTTATGAAACATAAATACATAATTGGAGAAGTCTGTAGAGAATTGTTTAGCTAAGGTTCATGAAATAAATCATTTGTATGTCATGTTTAGAATGGAAATGGTCCAAATACCCCACCCACACCCATGCATATTTTGAAAGGTTGCCAGCTACATTGTTACTATCCCTATATTCTGAGACAGTAGGTTCTCTCTCTCTCTCTCTCTCGATAATATATATATATATATAAATTATATTATTATATTATAATAATATATATAATTTTATATATAATAATAATATATTATATATATATATAATATAATATTATTATTATTATTATATATATATATCTAATATATATATATATATATATATATACACATCACACACACCACACACACACACACCTGTGGAAATCCTTTCAAGTACTTTTCCATGATCCATGGATGGTAAATTGGTTAATGCAGTGATCATACTTAGAGAGGTTAACTACTAGGGGATCACGAGACTCAAACTCATAACCGCCCAAACTTTTGGTGACAAATATCACATTTGTCTCATGACAACTTTTCACACATGCCTTACATATCAGTGAACTAACTAGAAAAATAAAATTAAATGGGCATATATTAGAGCCTTCAAAGTAGGCTCTAAAAGCTACATGCTTATAACAAAACCTATGAACTGTATCAATAAACAAAGATTGCTCATGGATTTATAAAACAAAAATACATCATTGGAGAAGTCTGTAGAGAATTGTTTTGCTAAGGTTCATGAAAGAAATCATTTTTATTCCATGGTGAGAAATGGAAATGGTCCAAATACCCCACCCCATCCCCAATGCCCTCTTTTGAAAAAACCCTGTCACTTTACACATTGTTACTATCCTGTATTGTGAGGATAATAGTGGTCTCTCTCGCCTCTCCTCGGCCCGCCTATATCCTACATATTATTATTTATACTTATATATATATATTATATATATATATATATAATATATATTAATAGATATTATATATAATATATATTAATATATATATATATAATTTCGATATATAAATTTTTTCTTTTTTTTTCTAAGGAAAACTTCATGAGGAAACCCACAGTATACTTCTCCACATTGTCATTGAAATATTGCAAGAAATATATCTGGAGGTCATCTGGCTTAACCTTTTACCAGATCTGATGCTTTATCATTATCTTCTTACTGATCATGTTTTCTTTTTATCTTCTCCCATGGAATCCTATATGTCTTTGCCTATGCCGTTTTTTTCCATAGAAAACATAACGAAGAAAATGATTGTGCTTATCCTCCCTAGATCAAAAATTCTTTCATGTTTTCTCTCACTACCTCCACACTCTCCACAAAAGGCAATTTTCCTAAGTCTCGGGCTGCCAGATGATGGAATTGTTGACTAATTTCCAAAAGCCAAACTCTGACCAAAGGAAGATGGAGTGCTTCCAAATGAAGTGCTTCTACTAAAGAATTTATCTTCCATTTTTTGCAAACACTGTAAAATCCATAGAGATATTAGAAATAAAAGGACGTTGTATTATAAATGTGTTTTACACTTATTCTCTAGTTTTTTCTACAAAACTCTATTACACAATATATATTCTAGAGTTTAAGCACAATATATGTTTTATGGTTTAGATAAACTATGATTTGCATCCATAGTAGTGACAATGATACTAGAATATTTCCCATCAGAATATCTTCCCATTGAATGCATAAGAATTGACCTAGTAAACCTTGTAGATCCAACGAATAATGACCTAAATTCCATTAAACATTTGCATCCTTATTTTCTATTCAACTATAACTCAAAAATACGTTGGATTTTGTAAAAACAAAATCTTGGAGACAATGACCCTTTCAGTTCCTTCCTATTTGCACTGAACACAGAAACCGTGGAATGCTTTGAGGGTAGTGTATATGAAATTCATGTGATTTATATCATTTGGAGATAAACCTGGTAACTTTGTCCCAGCCAACAAATTTTTATATACACGCCCAAATTGTTCCCACTTTCCTTCTAAGAATACGGAATGGTAATACTCGGAATTGATTTCACAACCTTATGTTCTCTTAGGGAGAAATTGTGTGCATAGGAGTTGCGAAAATGTCATGAGAAACGTCATGGGAGGAAGAAGTAATGCCAGTTATGTCTTTCAAAAACTGGAATGAATAGTGGGTAGGAGATGCGTCAGATTTGACATTGAATGAGGGTTGTTTTTTCATGCGTAAGAGAATCATCGAGTTAAAATAGTCAGCTCCGATACCACTACAGTCTAGGATGAATAACTCCAAGCTTGAATGAATTTCTTCAACTCATAGCATGCATACATATAACAGGAATTGACCTTTGGTTTCATCTTCTAAGAGCTCCAAATCACTCTTCTCATTCCCCTATGACACTTCATATTTCTCTCAGATTAATACTTACAAAGTTATTTAAAATATACCTCAATCCCTAAGGATTAGGTATCTAAAACTTCCCCTTAATTCGAAGGGTTATTTTGTGAGTCCAAGCATGATTCTCAACATTTTGAATTTTTCTCTTCCAAGTGCTTTAGTGAAGATGTTTGCAATTTCCTCATTTGAGGATCAATGTCTCAAACGAATAGTTTTGGCTTCTACATGATATTGACTCATATGGTACTTGGTGTTGATGTGCTTGGTTCAATCATGGAATTAAGGATTCTTGGCCAACTTTACTGCAGAAGTTTTGTCAACCAAAAGAGTATAATGTACTTGTTTCTTCTAAAATTTTTATAGGTATTTTCATGGGCCACTCAATCTTTTTGAAACTTTCACTTCTTGCTTCCCTCCCTGCTCTCAGGAGATTTTTTAATATTGCACTTCTCACTTCCACTCCCTGCTCCCATCAACTTTGAGATAGATCCTCTAAGGTCTAGGGTTAAAACATGAGCAAGATCATGGCAAATAAAACTACCAATGGGTGCGAAAATATACTCAAGGAATGGTAAGAACTACATGGACGAGCAAGGGAACTTCGTGCAAAAAAGATAATAGAGTTGAGAAATTAAACATATTGAGAGACAAAAATGTTTTTCATTGGGGATATAGTTGTTATCTCATGTGAAACCTTGAGGATGAACTTATGAGGTGCATTGAGTTGAACTGTTGTGCTCGTCGGTATTAGATAGAGGACTTCTAGTTTCTAGATCCTCCAAAAGATGGACTAAAAGGTCTAAAATTAGGCCTAGACTTCATCGTTATGGGAACCTTAGGCCTTATGATATTGTTTGTAGAATATTCAGTACTAGATCAGGGCAGTGAGCGTCGTGGGACATAAAGGATGAGGGAGACAAATTGAATAAATGCATTCACTACTGAACTAAACCCAAGCGGAGATTCACTATCCTAGTTGTTAGAAGTATTCATTAACAAGTGTCTTACAAATAGTTGTAACAAAGCATTAGCATTTGTGGTTACATATGGCATGCCAATAATGGATTCAACCACAAGGTTGAGGAATCCTAGGTAAATATTTGAGGAGATTGTGGACGTGAGTCTTGGTGCCATTTTATCAAAATCACATGCATACAATTGTGTTCTATTCAAAAGTACACCTTCAAGAAGAAACTCTAGCTTTTGGCTTATGTCAGTGTGATGTGGATTCTAATCCACAAATTTCACCCCTAGAAGAACTAGTCCAAGGAATGAAAAAAATTGCAAAACCTTATACTATTAGTAGAGAAGCTTGTTGCTTTAGTTGATGCTTCTATTTATTTACAGAAAAATCCATGAATGACCTTGTTGAAGCATCCCTGCAAAATTCCTGACAATGTCATAGACTGCAAGCCTTCTTTTACATTAATATTTTTGCTTGGAAAGATTTCAATTAAAAATTAGTTCCATTATATGATTCAAGGTACATGCAATCTCTTTGCTTCTCACTGTGGTTTTAATTTTGCATAAATATTCCATAGTGTTTTAGTATGGCTAGTCCAAGAATTTGCCTTTTTCACTAGAAAGAGCTCCTAGAATATTAGATATCATTTTGGGATTCAACAACATTAAGTAAGTCATTCACGTATGACCATTTCCATTAGAGGTAGTCGTAACTGAGTAATTTCTCATGAATTTTGAATAGTTCACTTAGAATCATTGCATCGAGTGATGCTCACAGGGGTGAAGAAGTGGGATTGAAACTAATGAAATGAATCGCATAGTGTCAATCATCACTTTTAGGGCTTGCACACAGTAACTAGGACTTCTCGATAGGTCACCCATCCCAGATCACCTCTGGCTCAAGCACGCTTAACTATGGACTTTTCCCCACAATCAAGCCCACTTACCTTGCTACCCCATTTGCAAATCCTTAGCAAGTATTGTGCTTCATGAACCATTCATGCCGAGATCCCTTCACTTTTTTTCAATTTAAGTATTAGCAGGTTTACGCATTATATTAGATATCATTTTTTGATTCAACTACGTTAAGTAAGTCATTCACGTATGACCATTCCCATGGGAGGTAGTCGTAGCTGACTAATTTCTCATGATTTTTGAATAGTTCACGTAGAACTCATTACTTCAGGTGATGTTCACAGGGATGAAGAAGTGGGATTGAAACTAGTGAAATGAATCACATAGTGCCAATCATCACTTCCAGGGCTTGCACCTGGTAACCAAGACTTCCCGGGAGTTCACCCATCCTAGATTGCCTTTGGCTCAAGTGCACTTAATTGTGGATTTTTCCCCACAATCAAGCCAACTTTGCTTGGTACCTCATTTCCAAAACCTTAGCAAGTATTATGCCTCATGAACCATTCAAGTAGATATCCCTTCACTCTTTTTGAATTTAAGTACTAGGGGTTTTACGCAGTGCATTATATTAGATATCATTTTGGGATTCAACTACGTTAAGTAAGTCATTCACATATGACCATTTCCATGAGAGGTAGTCGTAACACACTAATTTCTCATGATTTTTGAGTAGTTCACTTAGCACTCATTGCATCAGGTGATGCTCATAGGGGTGAAGAAGTGGGACTGAAACTAGTGAAATGAATCACATAGCAACAATAGTCACTTCCAGTGATTGCACCCAGTAACCAAGACTTCTCGGGAGGTCACCCATCCTAGATCAGCTCTGGCTCAAGCATGTTTAACTGTGGAGTTTTCTCCACAATTAGGCCGACTTAGCTTGCAACCCCATTTGCAAAACCTTAGCAAGCATTGTGCCTCATGAACGATTCAAGTAGAGATCCGTTCACTGTTTTTGAATTTAAGTATTAGGGTGTTTACACAGTGCATTATATTAGATATCATTTTGGGATTCAACTGTGTTAAGTAAGTCATTCACGTATGACTATTTCCATGAGAGGTAGTCGTATCTAACTAATTTCTCATGATTTTAAATAGTTCACTTAGCACTCACTGCATCGGGTGATGCTCACAAGGGTAAAGAAGTGGGATTGAAACTAGTGAAATGAATCACATAGCACCAATCGTCACTTCCGAGGCTTGCACTTGATAACCAGGACTTCCAGGGAGGTCACGCATCCCAGATCACCCTCTGGCTCAAGCATGCTTAACTATGGAGTTTTCCCTAGAATCAAGCCCACTTAGCTTGCTGCCCCATTTGCAAAACCTTAGCAAGTATTGTGCCTCATGAACCATTCAAGTAGAGATCCCTTCACTCTTTTTGAATTTAAGTATTAGGGGTTTTATGCAGTGCATTTTATTAGATATCATTTTTGGATTCAACTCTGTTAAGTAAGTCATTCACATATGACCTTTTCCATGATAGGTAGTCATAACTGACTAATTTCTCATGATTTTTGAATAGTTCACTTAGCACTCAATGCATTGGGTGATGCTCACATGGGTGAAGAAGTGGGATTGAAACTAGTGAAATGAATCACATAGCGTCAATCATCACTTCCGGGACCTGCACCTGGTAATGAGGACTTCCCAAGAGGTCACCCATCCCAGATCGCCTCTAGATCAAGTGCGCTTAACTGTGGAGTTTTACCCACAATCAAGCCCACTTAGCTTGCTAGCCCATTTGCAAAACCTTAGCAAGTAATGTGCCTCATGACTCTTTCAAGTAGAGATCGCTTCACTCTTTTTGAATTTAAGTATTAGGGGGTTTACACATTGCATTATATTAGATATCATTTTTCGATTCAACTCTGTGAAGTAAGTCATTCACATATGACCATTTCCATGAGAGGTAGTCGTGACTCACTAATTTCTCATGATTTTAGAATAGTTGACTTAGCACTCATTGCGTTGGGGGATGCTCACAGGGGTGAAGAAGTAGACTTTGCTTGAGTTCATTTACCTATATTCAGTCATTTTGAAGCTTGTTTGGTGAAAATTTGTGCTTATTCGTGTGTTGATAGTGCTCTCTGGCATCAACGTACTATTGTTCTTGACACAGTGTGCCGCAAAGCAGCCTTAGCCTAGAGACAATGCTCCACAACGCACTATCTCCCACATAGGGCTGGTTGGTCCCTTTCAAGCAAAAAACCCATTTTGTTTCT
The DNA here is from genome assembly GCA_000404065.3 of Pinus taeda. NCBI lineage: Eukaryota > Viridiplantae > Streptophyta > Pinopsida > Pinales > Pinaceae > Pinus > Pinus taeda. The sequence goes on from APFE030168874.1 coordinate 258,800, forward strand.
TGATTTTTTCTGAACTGTTTCACATCTTGTTTGCAAAATGGTTAATGTTTCTCTGTCCCTAAAGTCCAAATTAGCGTTTCTTTTCCATGCCCACTTTGGCTTTGCTTGTTCAATGTTTCCTTATGTTTTCTTTATCATTGTCGAATCAATCCCAAAGTTAGCTTACATTGACTAGCCTTCACTTTTCTGAAAAAGAATTGTCGTAAAGTCTTTGTTTCTTATGAAAAGCATTGATTTGTTGTTTTTGCATTTAGTTTCTTTATGTTCATCTAAACATTAAAGGAATGAAAAGAAAAACACGCATAAAGCATTTAGAAGTTTGTGTGTGTTTGTAGGAATTGTATAGGGAAAGTTGCATTAGATGTGCTCTATGCTCTTTGTTTAGAGATTTTGGTTGCTCTATCCCTTTTAGTTATGGTTTTAATTGCTTAAATCAAATGAAAAGAATTTTTCCCATCGTAATTGAATTCTATGAGTTTAAGAATCATCATGTGGTGAACCTGAAAGGCAAACTTTTAAACAAGATCAACTAAAATCTATCTTAATTAACCTAATGGAGCATTGTAACTTAACACATAAAAATTAGAGGTGTAGGCTAGAGACATGTTCTTGCATTGTTAAACATAGCTGCTATTGCTAACGGTCTACGATACATTCCAAGTGTGATACCTCATTCCACGTACATAAGTATATTGTAGCTTGTCCACGTACTTTCAGGTATATCAGGTGGTGTTATAGTATGAAAACATATAAGGGAGTCCACTCACTATGTGGTTTCACATTAGACAATGCTAACACGGATTGGGCCCACGTACTTTCATGTATATTTGGGAGGACTACACTAGGTTGCTATCCATTCATAGGTAACCAAGTCGGCCGCCTTGTGTACTATGATACACCAAAAACAACATTCAGGGAGATTACCGCACGTATGTTAAGTCCTTGGCTCCTCTGAGGAAATATATTGTAGTTCACAGTTACTTGGTAATTCTTTTTCCTAGATTACCCTATTTTTTTTATTTGTTTTTATAATAAAGTCAATTAGAAATCGTGGAAGAAATCAACCTTTACCCCGTCATTTGCATAGGACAGCGAGTAAATTGCCTTTACCACTTGAAGCTACACCTAGTCAGCTAAAGCAGTCTCATTTAACTGAGTCCAATACATTACAAACTTGTTCTTCATCTAATTTACCAGAGTCACCTATACCCGTACGTACTGTGATTCTAGTTGCTCCTACTATTACTGGTTTATCTGCTACTAAAGTGGAACCTTTACAATTACCTGAGGACACTAAAAGTGAACTTAGTGAAATGGTAACTGAATTTGTCCAACAAGAAGTTTATCCTCAACTAGAAGTTGTTAAAGAAATTCATCATCAACCCATTATTATTTTACCAGAACAATTGGATCCTGAATTTGAACAACCAGAAGTTGTTCCCATACCAAAAGATGATCGACGGATTTATCCTCAGACATCTGTATCTTTTGAGACTTCTCCTTTACTATAGTGTCAAACACTAAAAATTTATTACAGAATTGACGGTGAAATCCTTCCAACTGGTTTGATTTCTATTGAAGAGGAATTTGAAGAAGAAACTTCACCTAGAACTCCAACTCGTTTTGGACCAAGGCTGTATCTTTATCCTTCTTTTCCTCAGTTAACTTATACTACTCCTCTTGATCTTGTTTACTTTAAAACTCCCATAGATTCATTAGGAAATTTATTGGGTCATTTGACTATGGCTGAAACAACATCCCATAATGTATCATCTGTTACAGCTCCAACAACATCTAGTGTCACTATTTCTTCGATGTTTACCACAAAAACTGAGTCACATCTATATGGTCATCCGTCTGTCCCATTAGGTTACCAATCATTATCTGGAGCTCACTCCGGTGTTTCTTATAGTCCATGGTCTTTACCCATTTCATCCATAGGAATTTTACCTCGTTCTTCACTTATGGATACTGAACAATTTGATCCATCAAGTCAATATCAAGTTGGTCCATCTGGTTACCATCTAACGTATCCACCTAACATTGGATTTACTCCATATGGAGAACAATATTCCCAATCTGCTTATTCTCCATACAGTGGGGGGGCACCATATGGCAATATATTGCCATCGTTAGGTCCAACTTATTCTAGAATGAGTGTTTGTCAATGGAAGCCTACAATGTCTATTCAACCAAGGCTTGTATATTCATCACAACCAATACAACCTATTTCATCCATACCTACTATGCATGTCGTTATGACTTTACCATAGTCACAAGCTCAGTTGATTGCATCTCAACCTTTGCAAGCTAATCCTTCAACCTCTTACCCTCAAGTTTCAAGTCTATAGAATTAGTCTTCTCAGGTAATTTTACAACAACCATTTGTTTCTGAAATCCAACAACCTTAGGCTAGTTTACCATTAACTAGGATGACTCAGACTTATGTTGGTCCAGTTTATCCACAACCTAGTCAACCTTATACTAGTGGGCAACAATTGTTGTATCAACAACTGTGGAAGCCATAATGCCAACAAAAACAATTCCAACAGTACCAAACTTATCTTGGACTTGGTCAACAAGCTTGTGTTGGGTTTGGTCAAGAGCAAGCTCACCCAAGTTCTAGTCAACAAGCCTATGCTAGTTTTGGTCAGCAACAGATTTATTCGAGTTCCCAATAACAACTTTATACTAGATATGCTCAAAAAACCTACCCCTTTCAAGGTTACCAGTAGCAGATTCCTCATGCTAGTATACAAAGGCCTATTGCCTAGGTAATTCCATCTTACCCTAGCTCACCCATCCCTACCTAAACCATCAGTTTCCTTTTGTCGCAACACTCGAATTACCGGATTTAAATCTACTTACCAATGATCCCATTCTTTATTCATCTTGGTGGCCAGTGATTCCACACAAATTGCCTTTTGATATTCCTAAGGTCAATGGAAACCCTGGAGAAGATTCGTCGAATAATGTTATGTCTTTTTATTTATGGTTCTCATCCAACTCCCTAAATGATGATTCAAGAAGACTACATCTTTCCCAATGAACTCTCAGTGGTCTAGTTTCATAGTGGTATATTGAATTACCACGAGCTTCATTTGTCAACTTCACAACCTTAGCCACTATATTTTTAACACATTTCAAATTACCCATCAGATATGAAATAGGAACAGAACTATTAACCAAATTTAAATAGACCACTGCTACTCATATTTCTGATCATATTCATGAGTGGCATCATCATCATTAAATGGTCAAAACTTTTGTTCTTGAACAACTTTTAGTTGAGTGGTTTATTAAATTCTTGTTTCCATCTATCACCAAGGATGTGGCTAAAGGAGGAGTAGTTACTGAAGAGAAAGTAATTTCTTGTGCCCAATACTTAGACTTGATTTACACCCAGTCTAGCATGCTCTATCATAAGATTCCAAATGCACCTAGACCAACTTTTACTATTCCACAACCTTCATCTAGTAAGGACTCTCATGTCAGTGCAGGTCTGACAGGTTATTCAAGCACTTAAACAGAAAGTTAACCATCTATTCAAACACTTTCTATTTCAAATCAAAGCTCTAATACACCTTATAATACACTTGCTTCCAAAATAAATTCCCTATATTCTAACAAAGGTAAAAATGAAAAGCAACCTAGAAGCAAGAAAAAGGGGAAAACAAAAAAAAAACAAAATTATCTCCCTCAAGAGAAATCATTTGATTCCTCTTCTCTGGCTAGGAAACCTCGTTACCCATGTTTAATTTGTAATGAGGAGCACTTTACTTGAGACCATCCTCACTGCTTTGAAGTCCCAAAACTTCTTAAGACTTCTAGTACATCCGTTATGTTGAGAAACCCTTTTATAAACCCAAAGACTCATTTGGTTGCTACAGATCATGCTTCCACTTCAAAAGTGCATATGCTATCCGTCACTAAGCCTAATGCTAATGTTTTGGTGACTACACGAAGTAAATATTATGGTAATCCACTGTCGTCATCGAATAAACAGGCTATATAACAACCCAGTACTTCGACTTCGACTTTTCCTCACTCCATTCCACTACCCATTGCACCAGAGTTAACAAAAAAAATGCCTAAGGTAGTTGTTCATAAATCCACATTCAACCCTCGAGCTCGAGCAGTGCAAAATTATAACATAGTAGGAGATTTGGCTCAGTCACCTTCTATTATGTTGACGCTTGAGATGCTTCAAAATTGTCCCTCCAAAAAGCATGCTTTATTTTCAACAATTGGTGGAATTGATCCAATAGATTCCAATCTCATAGCTTTTAACCATGTGGGTTATATGCCACAATTACCAACACAGTAGCATTCTTGATCAAATAAAATGCTTTGAATCACCTCATTCATTGAACCATTGTTGACGAAGGTGCATTTACTTGTATCATGTCAATGAATTGTTGGGAAACCCTTGGCTCACTGCCTTTGTCATGATCACCTACGACATTAAAAGCTTTTGATGGTCACACTTATACACCCTGTGGAATTTTAAGTAACCTCCAGAAAGAACTAGGGGGAAAACTATAACTTTTGAAGTTGAGATCATTGACAGACCCCCTGGATATAATATTTTACTAGGAAGACCATCGGTTTACGATATGGCTGTTGTGGTTTCAACATACTTTTGTATGATAGCTTTCCCTCATAAAGGTGGAATCACAGTAATTTATCAACTCGTCTTCTTTGCCTCTAGTTCATAGGAAACTAGAAGCATTTTGTTAGTTCACGAACCTCCGCTATCTCTTCAGAACATTGGAGTAGGTCTCTTCAATGTTTCTTCGCTAATGGGCACCTTGTCACTACCGTCATCATCACAAACAGTGGAAGTTGCAAAAGTTGAGACTTATAACATGATATCTTCCACTTCATCTAACTCATTGAAGATTTCCAATAATTTTGAAGTTGATATGCATAATTAAACGATGCCACTAAGCCCAATTGAGCTTGCACAACAATCCATATTTTTGGCTTGCACAACAAATCCAAATCCATCATCACCGATTGTATGGGTTGATCATTCGTTACAATATGGTACTTCCTGTGATCCTTTTCCACGTATATTTTCTACTGATGAAGGAATCATCCAATCAATGATGACAGAAGAAGAACCATGGGTAGATTATCATCATTGATCCCATCTTCTAGATCACATAGAAGATATTCCAAATGAACTAAATCACTCTTCAATCATTGATTTCCTTTCAAATTAGGTATTCATAGACATAATCGATTCCAAACAAAGCTTATCGAGTATCGAATAAACCATTTCTATTGATATTTCAACCAAACATAGAATTGTAGAAAACATCCATGTTGGGAAATCTTGTTCTCCATCAGAACTTGAAACTTATCATGCTCTTTTTCATGAATTTCAAAATATATTTGCTTGGTCATAAAATGCTAGGTATTGATTTTAGTATAGTTGAACAAGAGATTAAAATGTATCTTGATGTCAAGCTGGTACGAAAGTGCCTTCATCCTCTTCATCCGAAGAAGGCTGCTACCATAAAAGTAGAAGTTGAAAAATGTTTGCATGTTGGTTTCATATACCCCGTTCCTCTTACCGATTGGGTTTCCAATATTGTTCTTGTCATGAAGAAACAAGGAACAATATGAGTGTGTGTTGATTATAGGGATGTTAATCATTCATGTCCAAAATACAACTATCCCACTCCCTTTATTAACCAGATAATTGATGAATGTGCTGGATGTGAAATATTTTCATTTATGAATGGATTTTCCATCTATAATCAGATCAATAGTCACCCACAAGACCAATCTAAAACTATTTTTATTTGTCCTTGGGGCACATTCGCATATAGGAAACTTCCTTTTGGTTTGAAGAACATTGGGAAAACGTTTTAGAGGACAATGAGTATGCCTTCCAAAACATCAAAAACATCATTCAACCCTATCTAGGTGACTTACCTGCACATTCATGGAAATGAGGTGATCACCCACAACATTTGAGAGCCATATTTTTATGTGTTGACACTAGAAAATTCGACTCAATCCACATAAATGTGTGTTTCATTTTGGTTTTGGTCATTTACTTGGTTCCGTAATGCGCAAAGAAAGAATTCGACTTGACCCCTTGAAGGTTAAGGCAATTCTTGATCTGCCAGTATCTTCCAATTTACTTTAGTTATAGAGACTCCAAGGGTAGGCTATTCTTCTAAGGAGATTCATTTGAACTATGCCGAAATGGCTAAAGGATTTACTTGTCTTTTGAAAATGGGAATTCCCTTCCATTGGGACCAGGTTGGGCAAGCTTCCTTTGATGCTCTCAAAGATACCCTGATCTGAGCATCATTAGTGTATTCCCGTAATATTCAGAACGACTATTTCCTATATCTCACCGCTCTAGATACAACCATTGCTATGGTTTTAGTCCAAGAAGAAGATGGGATTGAACATCCAATGTATTATTTGAGTTGTAATCTCAATGATACAGAGGTTAAGTATTCTTACGCAAAGAAGCTAGCTTTGGCTTCCGTTCAAGCTGACAGAGATTTCACCATTATATCTTGCTCCGAGAGACCACTTTCATTTCGAATTACAACCTTATGACATACATCTTGTCACGTCAATTGTTGGGGGAAAGATATTCAAAATGGATCATCATTTTGCAAGAATTTGATTTGGAATTCATCAAATCTAAGTCAAAGAAATATCTAGGTTTTGTTGAGCTTCTTTGCGACCTTCCCTCTACTTCCATTGAATCAAGAATGAACCCATTAATTGCGTATGAGTCTATGTTTCCCATCTCGTCATCTGACCCTTGGTATGGATATATACTGATATATCTCCAAACCCAAACTTTCCTGTCTGATATCTCTCATTTGCAACAATGACGTATCCAATATCAAGCCAAAGATTATATGATCATTAGCGACACCCTTTACCATCACGATATCGATACGATTTTTCATAGGTGTCTCACACATGAGGATCCCGATAAAGTTCTAAATGATCTACATTCTTGTGCTTGTGGTGGACATTTATCTGGGTATTCCACCACACAGAAAATTATTCGTGTTTGTTACTTCTGGCCTGCCATATTTAACGATTACATTACTGTTATCAGAAGTTGTCATGCATGCTATATTTTTTACCGTAAAAATTTATTACCACCTGCACCACTGCATCCTATCTCGTTGTTGGACCATTGGTAAAATGGGGCATTAATTTCATGACATGTAACCCTCACTTGGCCGGGGGGCATGGGTATATTATTGTTGCCGTTGACTATTTTATGAAATGGGCCGAGGTGATGCCTACATTAAACAACAATGGTGAGACAATTGCATTTTTTTCTTCAACCATGTTGCTGCATGGTTTGGCGTACCACAAGATTTAGTTATAGATCATGGTTCAAATTTTCTCAATCACATGATGACTGAATTAACTCCCAAGTTAGGAGTCTGACATGATAGTTCTACTTCTTATTATCTAGAGGCTAATGGACAAGTTGAAGACATCAATAAAGTCGCTAAGCGAATTCTTGAACGAATGGTTGGAGTTCACAAACAAAACTGACATTTGATCCTGTACTCAACTTTGTGGGCTTACTAAACCTCAGTAAGAAATGCAACTTGATTCACACCTTTCCAATTGGTGTATGGTCTTGAGTAAATCTTGCCAATACAATGTAAAATTTCATCACTAACTCGCAAAAGGTGATTACGAGTTGGGTGATTATGATGGAATTCCATTGTTGCAGCCCCAAAACGGGTTGTATCTTAAACGTTACTATGCTTTATTGTGCATAGTAAAAACATTGTATATATGCTTTGATTGCATGTGTGTGTCATAGTGTGACTTTTAGAGTGTTTATGTGGTTAGTAATCCACTTTGCATTTGTTATAGATGTTGAAATCTTTGGCACCATTTGTTGGTTATGCCGATGGTGCTAATCTTAGTATGTAGAGCCTATCCTCTATAGAATGGGCCATATTCACTCCAAGTGGTGAGTTATTGAGTTATCAAGGGATTTGTATCGGTCATTCTACAAACAATATTACTGAGTAGCACATTGGTCGAACTCCTTTCTGATGCCATTTCACTTGGCATTCACCGAGTCATCATCAGGCTAGACTCACAACTTGTCGTACTACAACTTACGAATGTTTATACAATTCGAAATCCAACTATTCATCGTATATTCCTTAGAGTTCGTCTCTTGGAAAGACATTTTGATTGCATTCAATATCAACACATTTCCATAAACTTTAACGCATTGACTGATTCTTTAGTGAATTATGTGTTAAACATACATTTACGACATATGTAAAGAGTAAATTTTCAATTCACATGAAAAGTTGAATAGGATTACACATAACCATACAAAAACATTGAAAGTAAAATAGATAGATGTTCAAAGTTTTTACAAAAATGTGCGTCCAAGACATGTTGGTCATTTGACCTCAAAACCACAAAATGCATACAATAAATCATGATAAGTAGATCTAATGATGTTGATGACAATAGGTCACTTCTTGAGCTATCATGCGCAATAGCCTCATCAATGTCTAGGTACACCAATAGTATGGCGTTGTAGTCTCATTGCTAACTCCTCGATCTGAACATCTGGTATACTGAGGGTTAACCCCTCTATACGATGTTGCAACTCTTCCAGTGTCTCGATTAGATCTAAATCTTGGAGAACTGCTCTTCTGACATTTATGCACGCTGGTTCACCCACCTCTTGTTGATGACCCATTGGTCGAATAGTTGCAACATCTATATACATGAGAACATTTTTAGTTTAGTCTTGGAAACATAAAAAAAAAACAAAAACATTTAAAACTCAGAAAATAAAAAATACATGGTTAAAACAATTTACTTATAGCACCCTATTGAGCACCCACTAATAATCTCAAATTTGGATCTCTATGGAAATCCATTGCGGAAATCCATCTCTGCATATGGATGCTCTTCTATAACAATATGTTGTTGATGGAGCCAACTGAAGAATGCGGTAGATAATGAGATTGATGACTGACCATCATGTCTAGCCATCGACTCTACCCATCTCTGCATCCATGGATCTTTAGGACTAGCTAAACTCAGTGTCACATGCTGAGGTTGCATCAATGGAATTCTCTCCAAAGTAAAAGTGATCAAGATCGATCCATAGCTGAAATTTTTCATCTTACCGATTTTTACATTAGTCAGTTTCTCTTTCATCATAGAGAATACTACCTCACACAGCTGAACACAGTTGGCTCGAGACACTCGAGTGCATACTGCATGTATAATCTATTTGCGACATGAAGTGTCATGTTACCCACCAACTTTGCGATAGTAAAAAGGATTGTTCGTAATGACATATCACGAACATCCCTGATGTTTATCTTTCCATATTTGCTAAGTTGTGTACCTGGCCGACAAAATTGTCGAATGTACTCCCTCACTGATTCACCCCCATAAGCATAACCTAAAAGAGAAATGGGGGCACCACATCTCAAAAATCTTATGAGAAATTAAGTATCGTTGATCAATATAGGGGGAACTTTGTCCCCTATGTGAAAAACTTGTTTTGCTGGATCCCATAAATGAACTAAGAACTGCAATAGTTCTAACTGTTGCCTCATCCCCGATAACCTGAAATATTTGAATAACCCAGAATATCTGAGGGCCTAAACAATACCATGATCATTTAGGGAAGCCATATCCTATTCTTCATGTTCTCTTTCATGTCATGTGATAGCCATTTTGATCTAATCAAAGTCATAAATCACACCATAGGCTTAGTTAGGATCCATTTCATGCAAAAAAACTGCAGATATTTTGGGTAGAAATGATGAATCAAATTTCTAAATTTCATCCAACACACCCTATTCTTTAGATAGTTTGATGTAGAGTAGTTTCCCTTCTATTTGAATGCTCTGCAACATAGTTTTTGATGCATAAGGGTGAGTTGATCCTAGGGCGTGATATATTTACCCTAGGGACCCCAAAACCCTAAAACTTTCGCCTGAAATTTAAAAAGAATGACCTTAAATGAAAGAGAAGAGGTAGATATCCTACTTGGTCCTGACGGCATGAAGAATGATCCACAGAATCTCTTGCAATTAGTTTCTAACGTTTCAGGTAAAAAATTGGTTTAGAGCACAAAACTGAATGGTAAATGTCAAATGGTAAAATGACCTGGTAAATTCTTGTTTTATGGTTATTTCATGTTCATTAAATGAATAAAGTATATTTTTTACCTATTTTTACCAATGAAACAAGTATGTTTAATCCATTTGGTGGTTCGTTGAGTAGGTTTATAGCTGGCATAGCAAATTTGACATGCGTGGTCATAAAATGTACTTTTGACCATGGAGCATACTTTTATCTCTTTTACGAGATCTATTAAACATCGAAAAAGGAACGCCCCTAGAGTCCTCTTTCAACTCTTTTCATACTCTCAAAATATGAAAATCTTGTTGGGCGCTTGTCCTTTTCAGCTCATAAATGGATTCGAAGCGACATCTACACAGTATAAGTTTAAACCTTTTCCAGACTGATATAGATTACTTACAAAAAAGGAATACGTTGATCGAACATGGTCAATAGGTTCTCTCTTGTATTATTTTATGCTTTTTCAGACTTGAGAGGCTAATGTATGAAAGAGAACTTGTGGAGTTTTCTTTTTGTCCCTTTTGAAACTCTCTAAATATGAAAAGGACCGAGTTCACATTGTCGTTAAATTTGTTGAATAGCGACAAACTTGTCCATCGTGAAAAGATCGAGTTTCACCTTCTCTAGACTCGTTAAAACATTACATAGCGATGTATTCACCCAAAGAGTATAATTATACATGAAGCATATGTTTTCCTCCTCATGCTTGTTAAAAAATAAAGAGGTACTAGTGAGAAATGGTTGGGAAAATGGAAAAAGGGATAAATCACTTTATGGTAGCAAGTCACTCTTGAACATGACACTTTCACTTCATCTCTGTGACTATTTGGGTTGGGTTATGTGCTTGATGGTTATCATACCTATGGTCTGTCACACCATCCATCACTTTGGTTTTGGGTCAATGCTGCCAACTCATTCAGTGTCACCGACTTTCTCAAGAGAAGTCACACAGTAAACTTCACCCTTTGCAATACTCATAAACCTTCATTTTCACGACTGTCATTCCTGAACATTGTGTCATCAGTCACATTTTGTCTTCAAAATAATTACACTCGTTTTATGTTGTTAATGGGGGATACATCAAGGCACTCATACAATGAGTCACTTCTTGTCGACATCAGCACATTATCCAGGAAGTTGACTTAGAAACACCCTTCGAGTACATTGAACCTTGCATACATCAATGGAAATTTTCTCGCTTTCGATAATAGGTTTACATCACAGGCCTATGACCGAAAGACTTTGCATGGTGTTCAACATCAAAACATGTATTCACACCATGCAGAGTGTACTATAGTACCTTGAGAATCATTATCATTATTGGTGATTTCTCTTGTGCTTGTTAACAACTTACATCATTGGCTGGTAATCAGACGATGTCTTCCCATGTTCAACTTCAGATCACATTTTCACATGGTTAGACTCGTACTTGAGTAAACGATTGGATGAGATAGAGGACCCTGGATCTAGTTTCATCCATTCATGCTGCAATTTCAAGAGAGTACTAAAGCATCTATACCTTGGCTTTAGACAAATAGTCATCTTATCATGGGTCTATATCTGTAGACAACTACCTTATTTATGTACATGTAATGAAAAGTTTATATGTTGAGCATGGGTATGCCTTCCCTCAACAATTCATGAAAAATTCAAAGATATCATGATACTATGTATTGTAATTGATGCTTCATATCCTCCTCATCACATCATAAATCATATCACTCAACATTATCATTTTTGACTTCATGCTTTAGGGGCAGCTGTTACAGGTCTTTTTGGGCACATCACTCCCGATGATCAAATAAGTGTAAACATGGTCTATCAAACTCTAATTCAGTTGATCCATGCCCTAGACAGGCCACCTTATTGAATGCTTTCATCCATGAGAGTTTCCTAACTTCAAACCCTACTGAAGTGCTTCCTTGGGTCACCAACGCACCCCTAGTCAGGGGTAAGTCCTCTGAAGAGTAGGTAGCCCCATTCAATATTGTGTTGTAGAGCACATAAGCCGACTCTAGCCTACAGGGAAGAATCCTCCAAAATGTTCATTGGGTCCTAAGTGTATTGATCCTTTCTAGAGCCTTCTAGAAGGAACCCACCTCCTATCCTATCAAGATGAGCTTAACTTAGGATAGCCTTGGATCATCTAATCCTTTATCCTCTCATCCATTTGAACATTGAAACTAATCATCTAATTATGGAAAACCATTCAATGCCATATTAATGACAAAACCACTTGCATTCATCTATAAATTTTCCTCCCATCATAGAGCCAAAGAGCTTGGATATTATAGAGAAATATTGTTGGTTTAGAGGCTTGAAATCATTGTCAAATTAATGTTATGCTGTTGGATTGATGTTGCTATTGGTGTGATAATGGCTTGAACTAAGCTAGATGAGTGACATGAGATCGAACCACATTAGGTGTAACTTCTCCTTCTATCAATCAATAAAGTTGGTTGTTCCTTTCCCCATATTTTTGTCTATATCTATGATGAATGTATGCTCAAATGTTTTCGATTCCGTTTATTTACAACAAATGGTTCATATTCTTTGATTGTTGTCGTCTTCTGTTTGTGTTGGTAGGTACCGATTGAGAAAATTCAGTTTGAGCGGGAGCGATGGGAGCAACTCAAAGAAGATCAAAGGAAGCAAAGGATCACAAGTAGGTTCTTTTATCTTATCTATTTATTGTAGGAAAAGGTTAAAGATATTTACTTCAGTTGTTCTAAGTGTAACTACCAACCTAGGGAAGATATACTTATCCCTAGGTAAAAATTTTGTATAACAATACTCAACAACGTATTTTATGATCCTAATGAAGTCACATTCAAATGTGCTAATGTAGGCATACCATTCAACTCAAATGCACAAACCCAATGATAAAATATTTTCTTTGTACCCGTATCCTACTGCACTAACCAATATTGTGCATGTACTTCTTTTTTCAAACCACACCTATCGACCAAGTGATGCTTAACATAACTATAATTAGATCTATGGTCAATCATAATAGAAATAACTTGATCACAAAGCTTACCATCGATCTTGATAATAGATGCCTACTGATCCACCTACCTATTATCCAATGTCACACAAATTCAAGGAATTCTCTATCCAACATCCCTTAGTATTTGTCCCTCGTCAACGTGGTATATATTCGATCTTCCAGCTTGATGTTGTGAACAATATCTCCTGCGATGATTTTTGCTACAAGTCCAATGCTATAAAGGCCTCCTCCCATCACCCTTGTTCTTCTCCTCAAACTGAAATCCCTATCTTAGGTCATATGCATTGAACTTCTTAGGTGGTACTTCATTCTCTTTGTTACCTATTTCCTCAGGCTTTTTTTCTTGTTATCCCATTTTTATTTATTCTTTTCATTAACTTTCGAATCCTCCTTAGTCTTAGATCTACACTTTGATTGCTCATAACAATTTTTTAGCTTTGCAATGGCTTCCTCCAATAATTTAGGCTAATCAAACTCAATCCTCTTTTAGAATGCTACTGGAAACCCACTGATGAATCTCTGAATATTTGCTTTATCCTCCTTAATATAAGGCACATACCTCAATTAATCTGAGAACCTGCTAGTGTACTCCTCATCGATCATGTATCTTATCTTTAGGTTATATAATTATTTTACCCTGTCATCATAGTATCTCTCTGATAGATAATTCTTCCTACAAAGTGTCTTGAACTCACTTCAAGTCAACTCCTCTTCATGAATACCTCTAACATTCTTTATGTCTTCCCGCCAAATGTTTGCTTTGGCTTTAAGATTGAAAATATTTATTATGGCCTTCATGTTCCTTGAGTAATCATGTAATTTAAAGAACTTATTTATCCCAAGCAACCACTCTTCTTCATATTGTTACTTCTTCATTTCTCCATCAAATGTAGGTGGATTTTCTTTCTTGAACTCATTTGGTAAATATCCCCTATCACTTCTCCTATAAGGTTGATAGTGATGATGACCATGCTACCTTTCTAAACAAAAACTATAATAAATCCCATGACCACTACCTTGTCTACTAGGTGTATCCAAGAATCTTCCATCTCTGACTGTGTCATCTCTATCGTACCTATGGCCACCATGAGACTTGCTACCATATGCTCCATTAGTTCTATCCTCCTGTCCATGAGTGATCCTAAGTGGTCCTTGTCTTTGCAAGTCCGACAAGCTCTGAAGGGTGACTCCATTAAACTTTTCTTGTTTCTCGTGTGCCTTAGCAAGTCGCTTTTGTGACTGAATGATTCTTTCATTATTTGGCTTACAACTCCCTATTTCTTCCTTAAAACTTCTCAAAGTGTCTTCTATATCGGAAGAGTACCCATCACCATGCTTCTCATCTGATCTATAGGGAGAATCTAGTGAACTATAATTCACCTTTTTCCTAGTCATCTTTTACCTTCTACCTACAACGATATCATGTAAGATAAACCAAACATAAGCATACCAACATACCTCATTGTAGTTCAAGGGAGGATATATCACCTGTAAGATCAACTAGATTAGCACAATACATGTATAAACATAATCATAGTACTATATAGGTATCATCTCAATCATCATCCTAGTGACTATGTATAATTTCACAACTATAGCACCAACTAGACATGTTGCATGAACAACAACATATAGAAACTCACATGCATAACCAATACATATACATCTGACATGCATTAATGAAAATCACATCCCAACAACAACATCATCTACTTCTACATGACAACAACACTGTAACAATGACTATTACCATGCATACATAACAAACACATAGACCACAAGCATAATGAACACATATGTAACTGACATGTATGCATGAAAAATACATTTTGACCATGTAGTTCAAGGGTTGAATCATGTTATGATACTAATCTATCACACTCGCCTCCCACACTTACGCAAGCTAACTAGTCAACCGAGGTAAATATGTGATGAAGAGTTACACTGATATGATTCAACTACCCAAGTATAGTTAAGGAAGTGGAATCGGCAAACCAAAACTAAATTGACCTTCCTGAAAAGCTACAGGACCACGAGGGGCTACCCAACCACTCCAGGGATCCAACCCCTAAGATAACTGGACTTTTACCTTAACTAGACCCTCATTTTCTCCCATTACAAGCCCTCCATGTGACTGTAGTCTTTTTCTGAAAGTTTTGTGCCAGCGACCGTGAAATTTGTGTCACATTGTTAGGAGTAGCATTCATAACTCTTCCAAGAACTTGATGAAATTATCATAAATGATAAATAACAATAATACAAGGCCTTAAATGCAAAACTTCAACAACGACTTGACCTGATGCATCCTAACCATGATAATAATTTTGTAAAACACATCATCAACATGTAATGTACAGGTCATAAAAGCACATCTTAACATAGGGGCGTCATATTACAAGCAATCACCCTAGCACCATATTACAAGCATGAATGTGGGATCCCATGGAATAAAACAAGAAAAACAAACTAGGGCTTCAGGAGGCCAAATCACCTCAACCCTCAACTAGTGATTCCACCTCACAGTCAGACATCACTAACCATCACCAGAGAAGTCTCCATCCAAGTTTTCTCGTGCTCTAGACCGTTTTCTCAAACTCGGCTTCAAGGAATAGTAAATCAACCCACATATATCGCTGAGCTCAAGAGAGTTTGTCCAACTAAGTCTCCAACACTAGTAACTCAACCCACCAAGGGCTCGAGCGCATTTTTCTAGCCAAGGCTTCCATGGCTAATAACTTAACCTAAATTGTTATAGGGATTCTAGCGAATTTGTCAATGAAGGATCCAAGAACTAAGAACTCAACCCAAAATCATAAGGAACATGAGCAACAACTAGAAGAAAGAAAGTTATAACCAGCAACACCATGGCTATCCAAGAAAAGAAATGTCTAGGAAAAATGATTGTTAATCTAGAAAATCCTCCATTCCAATGATAGATCATAACGAAATAATCACATGCTTATGCCATGCATGTCAAAACTAGCAAGGAAATCAGACATGTAACTCAGTACCTACAAGAAAAACCCATTGTAGTTGTTGATGATGTTGTTCCCTTATGCCTTCCTTCTTTTCCTTTTCATTCTTGCTCCAAATCCAAAATATTCCCAAAATCCTCCAAGAGTGCTCCAAGAAACTCTAAGCGTGCAAGAGTATGAGAGAGAGAATAGATAAAAAGCTCCAAGCTAAAACTAACAAAAGATTGTCACACTAAAAAAATGTTTTGACCTGATCCTCAAAAACCTTTTTATCAATGAGGCCTCTATTTTCTTCATTTTCCTCCTCACATGCAACTTGTGACCTTTCACCTTCATTTTCTACAATTTTCCATTATTTTAGTAAATAAATGCCAATTAATGCCTCATGCCTTTCCAAATTCTTTGTCATTTACTTTGCTAATTTGCATAATAATTAATCACTAGTGATCCCCATCACTATGTTTTTTTTCCCAAAATCTAGCTTGGAATACATGTCCCATGACATTGGTTATTATTTTTCCTTTATTAACTTTATTACATGGATTTTTAGCGTGGGGTTTTTATTGTAATTCCCATTATTTTATTGATGAATAATCGACCAAGTACCATATATAATTACCAATAGAAGGACCTAACTAATGTGTTGTAGTATGCAACTACCTTAAAAATTGATCGCCCAACTGCTAGTAATCTTAAATACATTGCTATCAAACAAATATATTAATCTAATAACAAATTATATTGTAGTGGTCTAAATTAACATCCTAGTAGAAACATTACTATGATACATCGGTTCACAATTTATAATGAAATAAAAGTAACATTGATAGAGAGATTTTGCTATGCATTCAGGTTGAGATGGGGAACCGATATTCAAATTCATTTGTTGAATATATATTTTCGAAAAATCTAATTTTAACTTAAAATATGATATATTTTTGGGTATTTAAATACACACACACATATAAGTATTGTCTACATCTTGTCCTACATTTTCAAGAATGATGTATTCTGTAGAATTCCATATGAATTGATTTGCAAGAAAATATAGATAGAAGAAGGCTTTTTTGGGTTCTTAGAAAGTGAAACATTATCCTACTTTCATTTCCCATTCTTCAATTGTCACTTCTCTTGTTTTGTAATTTGTTGGTAGTTTTCCACTTTGAATTTTTGTTCAACCTTGTATTCCTATTCTTTATTCCTTGTAATGTTATTACCGACTCGTAATTTTTTTGCTTTCTTGCAAGAACTAAATCTCACGAGACATTCCCTATTTTCTTGGATGCATTTGTAGCAATACCAAGTAAAAATAAAATGGATAAATATAATCTGTAATCTACATAACCATACAATATTCACGTGTTCATAGTAATGTTTCCCCAACATATGTCTTACAATAAACCAACATTATAGGGACTACTCATTTTTCTTCAAAATACATTGTTCACATTATCTTTTTTAAGTGGCCATGAGAAAGTAACACTTGTTTGATTGTCCTTTTTATGATATTTGTTCCTTTCTATATTTTTAAGCCGTGTTGTTAGAAAATTATATGTTACGGAGCAATGGAACACATTAAATAATGCAGAAATATAAACACAGAAAATGCACAAAACAAGAGAGACACAGATATACCTGGTTCACCCAGTTTGGGCTACGTCCACCCCGAACAGCCAGTCCTTCCTTTCTATTATCCAGCAAAATGAAGAGACACAACCTACAGCAAATCTGTTGTA
>APFE030168874.1:281368-302367 GCA_000404065.3 Pinus taeda
TTTATACATGTCAAATCATCCAATACCATGGACCGAAAACCATCGTGTCCAAAACCATGTGCGAAAACCATGCACAAAACCATGGGTAGGTTTGTCCAACCTAATATAGGGTCCAACAAAAAATTCCTTGGGGCGTTGCCCTAGACCCCGTATAGGGGACTACCCACCCCCCTCAAACCCCCTGGATAGGGGGAGCTGCTGACCCCCTGTGACCCCCCGTGCTGCGCAATTGGTGCAACGAAAGGCTTCGCCCCCCCCAACCCCCCCCCCCCCCCCCCCCCGTAATCCCCCCAATTAACTAGGGGAGCTAGTCATGGAAAGATTATAACACAACCCAAGATTCTTGTGCATCTTCTCATGACTGGGATTGTAGTGCCTTTACATTGCTTGACTCTCCATCAAATTCATATACATCATAAGAAGGAGAAACATCAGATTCAACTGAATAAGTTCTCTGAGAGTTTATTTGCAACTCAATGATGTCTCCTTCTTCTCTTTCTTTCTCATTGGGTGATGCTTCTTAATGCGAGTAGATGTTTTCTTGGACGGAAGATCCACAAACATCTTCAGCAAGGTCATCAACCTCAGGAATATCTTCATCATTAAAATGTGCACAACAATCTTCGAATAGAGCATTCAATGGACATAGTCTTTTACAATAATGATTGAATGTTATATGAAAACTCTTTAAGGAAGATATGCTGCCATGAGATATGGTTTTGTACCAAAATCTAGCATCCTCATCTAAATAATACTTGAACAAATTCATGTGTACATGTTCAAGAAAAATACATTGTTGCCCCATGCATTCATGAAAATATTTGAGGTGTTGGTCATGCCTTCTCTCTGTGTTCCCACTGAATCTAGGAAAATAGGTATACCACTCATGAAACGAAGGGACATGATAGGGATAACCAACAATAGAATAAAATTCCAGCAGGGAAAATTGGTTGGCAAGGAATGTAGGAATGGCCATCTCAAAAACCTCCCTATATGTGTGATTTCAGGTTCAAAGGTAAGGAAATGTTTCGACTACTGTAGCATCAAAGTGAGTATGAGGCTTCTTGAAAACCAGAATGATCAAATAGAGATATGGACAGTGGAGTTGCCAAGATATTTACCATAAAATGGAACAGTGGAGTCGCCAAGGTGAAACCCACACTTCCCTTGCTCACCTAACAAAGGAAATGTAAAATATTTGTCGTACCCAAGGAAAAATATTCTAATTTGTTCCCCAACAACAGCACCAAAAAGATGTTGTGGATTTTTCTAGCACCTACAGCATGAGTGCTTCAGGGGACATAGAAAGCCTCCTAGAGAAAATCTCTAGGTTGACTATAGACCAGTGCCTAGGACATCTTAAATAGATGAGTGCATGGAAGATTATCTGTGAGGGGGTTTGTGCCACACTCCAATTGTCACGTAATTAAAAAGGAATAAAGGGGGCTTGGTTCATGTAGAAATTCCCACTGTAGATCACCTGGTAATGCAATGTACTAAAGCAAAACACTTGATCTAATTCTACAAAAAATTTAGCAGAAGCTTAATCAAACATGAGCAACATTAATAAGAACACATATAACTAATAAGAAGGAAACAATCATGCATAACACAGAAGATATAACCCAGGGAAAGCCTCAACCTAAAACCCCAACTCTGTATTATCATACAACTAGAAATATGGCCATTACTACAAAAAGAATCAGCTCGAAAGCTATCATTCTCTTTCTGCAATACCTATGCTACTCATAGGCAATCAAAGGCCTCTATCTAACCTCTGGTCTGCCCTCCAAGCCTCCTATCTCTTTGTGCAATTTTGATTGGGGTCCAGTGCAGCCACTTGTGCGAATTGGCCTATTCACACACTCACTAACCTCTAATCCAACTATGTAGTCCTGAAGGAGATAAATCCTCATCATGGATGATATTCCTTTATAGAAAAAATATTCATCCAACTGATATTACACTTTCCCTTCTTTGATCTCAATCGGGTCTCTGTCTGAACTGACATGCATGAGTTATCCATGAGTGAATACTCAGTTATCTGAAATACAATAGTTACATGCATGCAAGCATTAACTAACTGAACTCTCATTAATTTAACAAACTGTTAAATTAATATAACTAGACTTGACTCAGTTAACTAAGCCAACTTATTACAACTCATCCTTATCTCTTTAACTGATGGACAAATTCCTCAATTAATAGATAAACTATTACATGTCCTCACATAGACTTCAAGTTTGATTTTCCTTAACTAAATAACTCAAGATGAATTAATTAATTAATTTAAAAATTGTTGTTAATATCAAATTCAAATTTACTTCCTATTTTAGTCGAGTGACTAACTAAAAATACTAATCCATCCCGAACTACTAAAAATAGAGTGCTATTTTTAGCACTTCCATTTTTCATTCCCTGTTGCTCAATCCAGCACTGGTACCCAAACTTCTATTTTTAGCACTTCTATTTTTAGCATTTCTTGTTGCCATTTTCAACACTCCCTCTCAACAAGAAAGGCTTCCTCTCGAACCCAATCCTATACCTTCTGAATGTTCTGCATGCAACACGTCTACTAAGTGTGGTTGCTCCAGCAACTCTCGGAACAAAAAAAACTCCCAACTGACCTCTCTGTTAGGCTAGAAACATGCTCTGATGCTGAAGCTCTACCTGTTGCTGACAAGTGCTCCCTCTCTGACCTCTAAGCTACTGCAACTCTCCATGCATCTCGCACCATTGCACACCTCTCTGTGCCATCCTGCACTGGTGCAACACTCCTGTGCCTCTCACATTGTTTCAGCTTGCTAGCTCTACACAGTCCTGGGACTCCTACACTGTAGCTCTCTCTGCCGCTCCATCCACATATGTCTCTACCCACTCAGCCAGTCCTGCTACTCCTCATCGGGGCTCCCGTAGCAAAGTCGAATCCAAAAGGTTGGGTACCTCAAGGATCCAGCTCCTATTTCAGCCTTCTTGGGACGATCACTCCACGTCACCCCACCTCCTACCTGGAGGTATGGATGCATGTGATCCCTCTACCCACCTGGCTCAAAATTTCTCCTTACTGGAGGTCTCTGCATGAGTAGATGTATCTACTCGATCTCCTCTTCGCTTCTCTAGTTGTGGCTGCTCCATAACCTCCTGAAGCGACTTCACCAATTGTGGCTCCTCCAAAATTGTCTGAGACTTCTTCTGGCACTGCATGTTGAGAGGTAATTTACTTTCCCTCTCAACCACCAAGTATCCATCAGTTGCTTTGCTGCTCAAGGCTTTGCATGCATCTTGAACCTCAATAGCATACAGATTCTTGACCCGTGAACCGATCTGCTTCACCTATCTAGTGATGATTTATCTAAGGAAAACCTTTCCTTTACATAAGGCTAAATCATAGCCTCTGTCTTCCAGCATCGTGATCAACACCAAGTTTCTCTTCTATCCTGATACATACTTGACATCAACCAAGGTAAGGTAAGCTCCACGCTCCCTCTGAAAAATAACCGTGCCTACACCTGAAAACACTATACTTTTCATCATTACCCATCGCTATGAGTATTTGGAGATCTTTCTCCTCCAAAGTACTGAACAAACTCTTGTCACTGGTCATGTGGAAAGAAGCTCCACTATCAAGAAAGAAACCACTTCCCACCATGGATGAAACCATGCATGTGAAGAGTGTGAAATCCAACTCGAACTGTGAAGCAAGTGCCTCACCTTCAGATCCTTCCCTGGATCCCATCTTGGATTTCCTTTATAGACAATTCGTAGCAAAATGGCCCACCTCATGACAATGAAAGCATCACACTTTCGATTTGTCAAACTTCTTCCCTCCATGGGAAGAACTGGATTCGGAAAGAGAAAACATCTCTGGTGCTTCTTCTTACCTCCTCCTGCATCAAATTCGACCAAATTCATTCCCAATCTAGCAGTTTCTCTCTTCCATTAACCGAGTACTGGTAGCTATGCCAACTCTTAGGAAGACCGAGGAGTGAAAGACTCACCATGTCATCATCAGCTGTCATGATCCCCACACTTCCAAGCTCATCCCTACATGAGGTGAGCTTGTTCAGATACATAAAGATCATGTCACCCTTTTCACACTTGATCTTTTGAATTTTGTCCTTTAGTGCTAGCTTCCTCTGATCATTGTTATTCTGATAAACATCTTTCAATGTTTTCCACATCGAAAATAGAGTCTCCTTCCCATGGAGGCTCGAGACAATGTGATCTCGAACTCCCTCCAGGAGGATTCTCCTTGCTCTAGCCACACACTTCTTCCATTCCACCAGTTGAGTAGCATCAGTTGGCTTCTGGACTTCTTGATCAATGAATTCCTTTAGATCGTTATCTTCTAATACTGCCTCCATGTGATTCTTTCAGGCTATATGATTCGAACTGCCATCAAGGGCATATTCGAGTCTCAAACCACTGAACGCCATCGGTGAAATAGATGTGATAAGAACTCAATTCAATATTCAGTAACCACAAACTTCAACTTCTCCCTTCTTGTATATTGTTCTTCCTTGATCACCTGTGCTCCGATACCATGTAGAATTTCCCACTGTAGATCACCTGGTAATGCAATGTACTAAAGAAAAACACTTAATCTACTTCTACAAACAATTTAGCGGAAGCTTAATCGAACATGAGCAACATCAATAAGAACACATATAACTGATAAGAATGAATCAATCACACATAACACAGAAGATATAACCTGGGGAAAGCCTCAGCCTAAAATCCCAACTATGTATTATCATACAAGTGGAAATATAGCTAGTATTACAAAAAGAATCATCTCAGAAGCTATCCTGCTCTTTCTACAATACCTCTGCTACTCATAGATAGTCAAAGGCCTATATCTAACCTCTGGTCTGCCCTCCAAGCCTCCTCTTTATTTGCACAATTTTTATTGGGGTCCAGTGCAGCCACTTGTGTGAATTGGCTTCTTCACACACTCACTAACCTGTGATCCAACTACGCAGTCCTGAAGGAGATAAATCCTCATCATGGATGAGCTTCCTTTATAGGAAAAATATTCATCCAACTAATAATACATTGTCCCTTCTCTGATCTCAACCGGGTCTCTGTCTGAACTGACATGCATGAGTTATCCATGAGTGAATACTCAGTTATCTGAAATACAGTAGTTACATGCATGCACGCATTAACTAACTGAACTCTCAATAATTTAAAAAACTGTTGAATTAATCTAATTGGACTTAGCTTAGTTAACTAAGCCAACTCATTACAACTCAATATTACAAATCATCCTTATCTCTTTAACTGATGGACAAATTTCACAATTAATAGATAAACAGTTGCATGTCCTCACATAGACTTCAAGTTTGATTTTCCTTAACTAATTAACTCAAGATGAATTAATTAATTAATTTAAAAACTGTTGTTAATATCAAATTCGAATTTTACTTCCTATTTTAGTCCAGGGACTGATTAAAAATAGGAATCCATCCTGAACTGCTAAAAATAGAATGTTATTTTTACCACTTCCATTTTCCATTCCCTGTTGCTCAATCCAACACTGGTACCCAAACTACTATTTTTAGCAATGTTATTTTTAGCACTTCTATTTTTAGCATTTCTTGTTGCCATTTTCAGCAGTTTAATAGCCCTTCATTAAGGTATACTCAATCCAACACATGGTCCAAATGCGGGGGGTATATCACAATCTCAAAGTGAAATGTCTTCTTCTGGTGGTTGACACACAAATGTTGAAAAATGCGCAACAAGAAATGTTAAATTTAGAATGTGCTAAAAATAGACCTGCTAAAAGTAGCACGTCTAAAAATAGCAGTTTGGCAAGTGAGGTCATTAGCCACATTGGGTGAGAGGTGAAACTACTAAAAATAGAAAGTTCTAAAAATAGCATTTTTGGGTCCCTTCCTATTTATAGCAGTCCCTAGTCTATCTATAGGAAGTAAAATTAATTTTTGTCTTAACAGTAGTTTGAAATATTAATTAATTAATTCAGTTGAGTTTCTTAATTAAGGAAATTCCAATTTGAAGTCTTTGTGAGCATGCACATGAGTTTCCTCCACTAATTGAGGGAATAAGCATGAGTTCTATAATGAGAGAATCAGTTGACTTAGTTCTTACTAGTCAAGTTCAGTTAGATTATTTTAATAAGTTCTTAAAATAATAAAATATAGTTTGTTAATGCTTGCATGCATGTGACAACTATTATTTTAGATAACTGAGGATTTACTCATAGATAACTATTGCATTTCAGTTCTGTCAGAGACCCAGTTGAGATTAGATGTGGGACAGTCTACTATCAGATGCTTAACTATTTCTAATAAGTAGTTTTTACATGGTTGAGGAACTAGTGTTCTCAAGGAATATGTAGTTGGACCATTGGTTGTTTTTGGTATGTTGGAATTAATAGCATATGCTTTTGCTATTATTTCCTAAGCTAACTACGTAAGGACCATAGCGAAAGCCTATATAAACAGGGCTTGGGTGGTTCATGAGACATATCTTCATATCTTCTTATTGAAGATCATCAGGATCTTCTTATTATAGAGAGAGCAGGATAGCTATTAAGCTTATTCTTTTTGTATGTTGTTGAGGATCTACACTTGATTGATAATACATGGTTGGGGTTTTATGCTGGTGCTTTCCCCTGGATATATCTTGTGTATTGTGTGATTATTTCTCTTGATCAGTTATGCATTTTTCTACTTGATGTTGCTCATGAATTCAATTATGCTTCCGCTTAATGTTTTGTAGAAGTAGAACAAGTATTATGCTTTAGGACATTGCATATATCGGTTTGTTCTACAGGTGAAATTTCTACATGTATCAGAGCTAGCGATTGTAGAAAAATTGTCAATAATTCTACATGGTATCAGAGCTAGCTGATTTGTAGGAAAAATTCTACAAAATTCTACATGGTATCAAAGCACAGGTGATCAAGGAAGAACAATATACTAGAGGAGATTTCAAAGTTTTGAGTTTTGGGCCGAGAGTTTGCAGAGCATATCTGAAAATTTATGTACAAAATTTCCAGAAATAAAGAGCAGGTTGGATTCTTTGCGGAAAAATACCCAAAATCAAAAAAAAATCAACTGAATCGGAGTTTGAATGAGGGAGATATCGCTGATTTAAAATCAGCTGTTTTTCTAGAAAATTTCATGACAGCGGGAAAGTGGAAATAGATTGGTGTGCTAGCCAAGAACCTGTATGCACTTGAGGTACAAGACGCATGCAAAGCCTTGAAGAGCAAGGCAAAGGTTAGATACTTGGTAGTTGAGAGGGAGAGTAAATTACCTCTCAACATGTAGCGCCAGAAGAGGTCTCAGACAATTGTGGAGGAGCCACGATTGGTGCAGCAGCTTCGGGAGGTTGTGGAGCAGCCACAATAGGGGAAGCTGAGTGGAGATCGAGTAGAGACATCTACTCATGTAGAGACCTCCAGTAGAGGGAAACTTCGAGCCAGGTTGGCTGAGGGATCACATGCAGCCATACCTCCAGGTAGGAGATGGGGCGATATAGAGTGATCGTCCCAAGGAGGGGCAAGATCCTTGAGGTACCCAACCTCTTGGATGAGACCTTACTACAGGAGCCCCAATGTGAAGTAGCAAGAACTAGCTGATTGGGTAGAGACAGATGCGGATGGAGCGGCAGAGAGAGCGATAGTGCAGGGAATCCCAGGACAGTGCATAGCTAGCAAGCCGCGGCAATGCGAGAGGCACAAGTGTTTTGCACAGTGTTAGGTGGCACAGAGAGGTGTGCAATGTTGCGAGATGCATGGAGATAGTGTAGTACCGCAGATGTCATAGAGGGAGCACTTGTCAACAGTAGGTAGAGCTTCAGCATCAGAGTATGTTCCTAGCATAACAGAGTGGTCAGTTGGGAGTGTTTTTGATCCAAGTGTTGTTGGAGCAAGTGGACCGGGTAGATATGTTGCATGCAGAACATTCCAGAGTTACAGGATCATGTTCGAGAGAAAGCCTTTCTTACTGAAAGGGAGTGTTGAAAAATGTGCAACAAGAAATGTTAAATTTAGAATGTGCTAAAAATAGATCTTCTAAAAATAACATGTCTAAAAATAGCAGTTTGGCCAGTGAGGTCATTGGCCACATTGGGTGAGAGGTGAAACTATTAAAAATAGAAAGTTCTAGAAATAGCATTTTTGGGTCCCTTCCTATTTATAGCAGTCCCTAATCTATCTATAGGAAGTAAAATTAATTTTGGTCTTAACAGTAGTTTGAAATATTAATTAATTAATTCAGTTGAGTTAATTAATTAAGGAAATTCGAATTTGAAGTCTTTGTGAGCATGCGCATGAGTTTCCTCCACTGATTGAGGGAATAAGCATGAGTTCTATAATGAGAGAATCAGTTGACTTAGTTCTTACTAGTCAAGTTCAGTTAGACTATTTTAACAAGTTGTTAAAATAATAAAATATAGTTTGTTAATGCTTGCATGCATGTGACAACAATTATTTTAGATAACTGAGGATTCACTCATGGATAACTGTTGCATGTCAATTTTGTCAGAGACCCAGTTGAGATCAGATGTGGGACAGTGTACTATCAGATGCTTAACTATTTCTAGCAAGTAGTTTTTGCATGGTTGAGGAACTAGTGTTCTCAAGGAATACGTAGTTGGACCATCGGTTGTTTTTGGTATGTTGGAATTAATAGCATATGCTTTTGCTATTATTTCCTAAGCTAACTACACAAGGACCATAGTGAAAGCCTATATAAACAGGGCTTGGGTGGTTCATGAGACATATCTTCATATCTTCTGACTGAAGATCATTAGGATCTTCTGAGAGAGCAAGATAGCTATTGAGCTGATTCTTTTTGTATGTTGTTGAGGATCTACACTTGATTGATAATACATGGTTGGGGTTTTATGTTGGTGCTTTCCCCTGGATATATATTGTGTTATGTGTGATTATTTCTCTTGATCAGTTATGCATGTTTCTACTTGATGTTGCTCATGAATTCGATCATGCTTCCACTTAATGTTTTGTAGAAGTAGAACAAGTACTATGCTTTAGGACATTGCATATATCGGTTTGTTCATTAGGTGAAATTTCTACATGGTATCAAAGCTAGCTGATTTGTACAAAAATTCTACAGTAATTCTACAACAATAATGAGACAACTTAATACTGAAGTTGTAGTAGAGGTGGAAAGGAAGAGAGGAAAGAGGGAACTAGATATGTAGGGTTGAAAACAAACAAAATCCTTAGCAACCATGTTCTAGAAGAAATATGGAAGAGGGAGGAGTTGAAATGATAGAAATAGCAGAGTGCTAGTTAAGGTTTCAAGCCAAATATAACATGGGTATCATTAGCGCCAAACAACATGAGTAAATATGGGCTCACACAGGTATTTTAGGTTAATCCAATAACACAAATAAATCTGCAATTACTACAGGTATTGTAGGCTATTGAAAAACACAAGTAAATTTGTAATATAATGTAGGTATTGTTCTCTATTTAGTGGCCTAGATAAATCCATGAATCAAATTAAGACCAACAACTTCATTACACTATTTAAGAGAAGGGAAAACACAAATTAAATGAGGTTTACCAAGAGGAAACATGTTGTACATTGATCATACTTGGAATCACCAAGAAAGTTTCATTAATACTTAGAGGATCCAAATAACCAGTCCATAACATTCAGCACAACATTAGTCAAGTCCCCCATGAATAAGCAAATAGAACCAAAGTTGAATTGCAAAAATCCTAACTCGTAGGTGTAGAATTCTGGAACCTCTATTAATTCTTTCTCCCCCTTATTTATAAGAAGAGGGGGAGCTTTAGTTTCATTTACAAAAATTATCTTTTCCATAGCTCCAACTATCTTCTAGACTAGTTGTCTCCACGTGCAAGGCTCTGTTGCCCAAAATTATTACAATCGGGATCTGGTCACTTCTTGGAAATTAATTGAAATTACATAATAAACAGAAATCAAGAAAATTGAAAGATGATGGAGGAGGTATCCCTCTACTGCTCCTATGAATGCCCCCCTGATCAAGCCATGTCTCTACCATGATGTGCTGGCCAATTCACCTGTTGCTTTTGGCTTAACTTCTTAAGTATCTTGTTCTCTAGAGTTGGGAGTGGGTCGACTATGAATGCCTCTCACGAAGTGGAAATGGAGCATGTTGTGGTATTCCTTTGATGTTTGATGGATTCGAGCACCATGCTAAGGCGCTAAGTCTTCCTAAGCCTCTCATACTGTCATTTACTCATGGCAGTCGTGTAGTGAAGCCATCGAATCCATTTCTCTGACCTATGTAGTCCTTGGTTTCTTGTTGCAGGGGCTTTTACAGGATTGACCCGTATCAGTGTGCCACTACCCCTTGACTTCATTCAGTACTTCAGTTGTTGACCCATCCTCCCTTTAAAGCTCTATACAATGCTATCGGAGCATTACCGCATCGGGACCTTTACTCTAAAAGACGTCATAGAACAACGGTTCTCAATTGCCTTTGGCCCCCTGTGACTTAGGCCCCTTCTATGTTTATGCATAATAGGACCGAGGGTTGTGACCCAGGGCTTAGCCCTAAGGTGCTAGATCCTTTGGACTCTTATCTGGGGGCCTTTTTCCTTTGTTGCATAATATCGGTGGAATATCAACAGATTGTAGTGCTTTATCTATAGCATTCCCCTTGACCCTTGTGATCACCGATCTATGGGATCGGACCCACCAAAGATATCCCAATTGCAACATAAGAGAGGGGGACATTTTACCTCCTTTCATAGCATTGGTCGATTGTCTACATGAGAAATCCTTAGAAGATAGAACACTTGAAATATCACATCTAGGAGGATATCCTGCATATTGCAATCGCAAGCCTGGAGAGGACTTCAGAGCAGGAAACTTTGATTTGAGCAATCATCGATTGTGGGATTGATGAATTCATCAATTCCATGTGGTACCTCCTAAGTGGTGACATGTGTCACCTAGAAATGCTCCCATAAGACCCCTGAAAAAGCCGAATCAGTGTGCCACATGTCCTATGTACTGCCACGTCATGCTAACCTCAAGTGCCATGTGTATTCATCTGGACCAATGGTGCTCTATCACATGGCCCCCAGGAGGAGAGAGAAAAGGGCCCATACACCCTTGGTTTCCCTTTGATTTTATTTGTTAATCTTTTTTCGAACCTCCTAGTGCTTTAACACTAAAGCCCAAAGTCTCAACTATTTTGTGTTATCAACCTATTTCATCCCCGCAATTCCTTAAGGATGTTCCATTGGGCCTGTCGATCACCGATTTTCCTATATCGTGGCACTACAGGACTGCGGTGATGCGGGACTATGGGATTGTGATATGCAGGACTGCGAGATTGCGATATGTGATACTACAATGATGTGGGACTACGAGACTGCAGAATTGCAATATGCGATACTGCGATGATGCGGGACTGTGGGACTGCAAGATATCGGGATTGTGAGATGACCAATATGTAGGACTTGCCCACCACCGATAATCTGATAGATTGTGTCTGGGGCCCTGTGATTGAGATTATGATAAGTCTAACCCTTGGTCTTTTCTTTTTGTTTTCTGGCTTTCAAAGCGCAGCTTTAATATGCTCTAATTTCTGATCTAGGAGTCCATTTTTGGACTTCCACCTACCGTCGGAAAGATTGTTCCAAGAACTATCGAATGGAAAGGGTACAATTAAGCTTTGAGAGCTTCTATGGCTTCGGAAATGGCTTCAAACTTCATTGTCTTCTTTGCACTCTTGTCACAGTTGAAAACACATTTAGCAGTGAGTGACAACACAATCCATACCCAATAGCATGTTGTATGAACCCAATGGAAGAAAATTTAGATGCACTGATGTAGGAATACCATTTAGTTCAAATGCACATGATCTTACCTAATGATGAACTCTTTCTTTGTACCTATAGCCAACTGCACTAACCGAGATTATACATGTACTTCTTTATTAAAGCCACACTTATCCATCAGGTTAAGGTTAAGATAGTTATAATTAGATCCAGGGTCAATAAAAAAAAGAAACAACTTAATCACAAAGCTTACCATCCATCTCGATAATAGATGTCTAGTGATCCGTCTACCTGTTATCCAACATTGCATAAATCCAAGGAATACTCTGTCCAACATCCCCCACTATATGTGCCTCCTGAGCACTGTAAATTTGTGGTATGCCACCTTCATGTTACGGACAATCTCTCTGGCGATGATCCTTGCCACAATTCCAACACTGTAAAGGCTTCCTGCCATCACCCTTGTTCTACTCTGCATACTGAAATCCCTATCTTTTTTCATATGGATTGAACTTCTTAGGTGGTGTTTCATTCTATTTGTTACCTATGTCCTGAGGTTTAATTCGCTTCTTATCCCATTTTCCTTTATTCTTATCATTACCTTCCCAATTGTGGACATGGGATTTACTATCCCATGTCCACTGCCTTTTCTATCTGGTGTATCCAAGAACCTACCATCTTTAATGGTATCACCTATATCCAACCTGTGCTCACCATGAGACCTGCTACCATATGCTCCATTAGTTTTTCCCTCCTCTCCATGATTGATCCTAAGTGGTCCCTATCTCTTCAAGTATAACAAACTCTAAAGGATAACTGCATTGACCATGTTATGAGGAATTTTGCATCTACAGATAAATACTAATTCCCTAGGTAGGTAGCTATACCTAGAACAGCATATTTAAAGCACTTATCCTTTTTCTCTATACAATATATAAGAGAAGGGAATCAAAGAACCTACTTGTTCTTTCGCTTTCCTTTTGTCTCCGTTGTCTGACTCCTATCGCTCCTTCTCGAACCGAACTCGCTCAAAGAGTACTAGCAAGCATAAATATAAGACAGAGAACGAATCAAATCAAGAGATCTATCAACTATAAGTAAATGGAATTAGATACATTCACACATATAAACATCATATATCAAGATAAACATATGGAAAAAGGTGTAAAAAACTTTATTAAGTAGAAGGAAGAATTATAACCGTGAAGTCCGATCCATTGTCATTCTTCCAGCTTGGGTTCCAACCAACATCACATCAATAGCACATCACTCCAACAACATAGCAATACTTGCTTATAATCTCAGTCCTCACACCAATAGTATTTCCTTACAAATTCTCAAAGTCCAGCCCCTGATCACTTAGATGACTCCTCAAGTTATAGGAAAATGGAAGAGGTTTGGTCATAAATGAGGGTATTGAATGGCCTTCCAAAATTAGAGTTAGTTTCCATGGAGGAAGGGATGATAGGATAGGAGGTTACTTAACTCATTCCCTATCCATTTTTGGGCTCATAGGAGATGATAAACGTGGGAATCTTCTAGATGGCTCCGGAAGATAAGAATATTCCTAGAACCATATGTTGAGTTCACTCAATCTTGCTCAGTGCAGATCAAAGTGAGCCTCAGTGCTCTGCAGATCACCCTTGCATGGGCCTAAGTGCTCTGCAGAGCACCCTTGCATGGGCCTACCTGCACTGGTCCTTCAAGGAGTCATTTTAGGATGTCTTCAAGCCATGAAACTGTCGGGGAAGGAGGCATTCAAAGTGTTGACTTGTCTAGGGCATGTAGCAACTGAATTAGGGTTTGATGAGCCCTGATAGTACTGATATGGATGATGGGATTGATGTGCCCAAATGGATCTATAACATCTTCCCCCTAAAGCATGAGGTCAAAAATGTTAATGTCGAGTGATATGCTATATGATGTGATGAGGAGGTTCTGAAGTGGATGGTGACCTGCATCGATTACAATACATAATATCATGATATTTTGCTTTTTTTCTCATGAATCACTGAAGGAAGGCATACCCATGTTCAGCATATAAACCTTCATTACAAGCACATAGATAGTCGTCTACAGATATAGACCCATGATCGGATGACCGTCAATGTAAATCCATTGTACGGATGATTTGGTACATTTCCTGAAATCGCAGCCCGGATGAATGAAACTAGATTTGGGATCTTCTATCTCGTTCAATTATTCACTCAAGTACGAGTCTAGCCATGCGAATATGTGATCTAAAGTTGAACATGGGAAGACACTGTCTGATTACCAGCCAATGATGTAAGTTGTTAACAAATGCGAGAGAAATCACCGATAATGATAATGATTCTCAAGGTACCGAAATACATTATGCATGGTGTGAATGGATGTTTTGATGTTGAACACCATACAAAGTCTTTCAGTCAAAGGCCAATGATGTCAACCTATTGCCAGAAGCGATAAACTTGTCATTGGTGTATGAAAGTCTCAAGGTACTAGAGGGGTGTTTCTAAGTCAACTTCTTGGATAATGCGTTGATGTCGACAAGAAGCGACTCGTCGCAGGAGGGCCTTGATGTATCCCACATCAACGACACGAAATGAGTGTAATGATTTTGGAGACGGAATTTGACTTATGACACAAGGCTCAAGAATGGCAGTCATGAAAATGAAGTTTTATGAGTATTTCAAAGGATGAATTTCAAATTTAGTGACATCTCTTGAACATGTCAACGACACTAAATGGATTGGCAGCATTGACCCAAAACAAAATTAATGGATGGTATGACAGACCAAGGTATGATGACCATCAAGCAGATAACCCAACCCAAATAGTCACAATGATGAATTGAAAGTGTCATGTTCAAGAGTGACCTGTTGCCATAAAGTGGTTTACCCCTTTTCCCATTTTCCCCAGTCATAGCTGACCAGTACCTCTTTATTTTTATCAAGCTTGAGGAGGATAACATATGCTTGTTGTATAATTCCACCCTTCGGGTGAATCCATCTGCATGTGATGTTTTAACGATTCTAGCAAAGGTGAAACTCAGTCTTGTCATGATGGACAAGTTTGTCGCTATTTGATGTTTTAACGAGTTTAACGAAAATGATAACTCAGTCCTTTTCATGTGTAGAGAGTTTGAAAAGGGACAAAAAAAACTCCACAAGTTTTTTTCGTAGATTTGTCTCTCAAGTCCAAAAAAGCGTAAAACAATACGAGAGAGAACCTATTGACCATGTTCGATCAACGTATTCATTTTTCGTAAGTAATCTATCTCAATCCAGAAAAGGGTTAAACTTATACTAAGTAGATGTCATTTCCAATCCGTTAACGAGCTGAAAAAGACAAGTGCTCGATAATATTTTCATATTTAGAGGGTCTGAAAAAATCCTAAAGAAGGCTCCACTTTGAGGAACGAGTAGTGTCTAGGATAGCGACTAGTTCTGGTTATGTTGGAACCTCTCAAAACATGTTGATTTATGTGAAGAGGTTGGCTAATAAGACCACTCATTTCAACTATTCCTCAAAAAGGGTAAAACAACCAAGTGAAAGCATATGATCGGCCAGGGAAATAGTGACGATGGAAAGAGAAAACCCAAGGCTCATCTAACGGGAGAGGATGATAGAATGGAAATCACGAGGGTTAAAATGAAGATGGGTTAATTTTTACACAAACTTGAACCATAAGGAACTCTGCTTGGATTCAATTTCATGTTTACACAAGCTTGAAACAAAAAACCATGCTTGGATTCAATTTCATTTTTACACAAGCTTGAAATGAAAAACTATGCTTGGATTCAATTTCATTTTTACACAAGCTTGAAATGAAAAACTATGCTTAGATTGGTTTACATGCCCCCAACATGATGACTCGATTCTAGGTGCATGCCCCCCAAGCTTCATTGCATTCACTAAGTAGACTACTTGTGGCTATAAGGTGGATGGAATGAAGGTTCATTTATGAGATCAAGTGAAAGACTTGACTCGTATTTTGCGAGATCTAATCAAAGTCTCGAATTGGAACTTTGCTCTAGGGGTCCTTGTTTCATTTTTTAATGAGCTTGACACAAGACAAGGAACTCTGCTCAGATTCCTTGTTTCATTTTTTAATGAGCTTGACACAAGAAAAGGAACCATCCTCATACCCTTTGTTTCATTTTTTAACGAGGTTGACAAAAGACCAGGAACTATCCTCATACTTATTTCATTTGTTAACGAGGTTGACACAAGACTAGGAAATATCCTCATATCCATTGTTTCATTTTTTAACGAGGTTGAGACAAGACAAGGAACTATCCTCATACCCTTTGTTTCATTTTTTAACAAGGTTGACACAAGACTAGGAACTATCCTCATACATGTTTCATTTTTTAACGAGGTTGACACAACATTAGGAACTATCCTCATACACTTGATCACGACCCATAAAAGGTGATGACTTCCAAGAGGTTCTCATTAGATGGGAGAAAAATGCTCTGGAAGGAGAGATCTGGTTCCAATGCCCCCAATACATAATGTACAACATCACAAAATTGATCGTCTGTTGAGGTAAGCATGGAATGAGTTTCCACAAATTAACCTGTGTTGGGGAAGATACCATTGGGACAAAAGGACCAGTTAGGGAAGATGGTTCACTAGAAGCCATATTTGGACCAAGAAATGAAAGCTGATCAATGGTGAAAATTATGCCTTCATACAGGAAACACATCACTGAAAATAGTGTTGAAATAATAGCTCCCATGTCATGAACATAGTCACGCCCAAGAAGTAAATTGTAATCTAAAGGGCCTGGGACTACCATCACATTGAGATAAACAATTTTTCCTCCCAAAGTAATAGGAAACTAAGGAAGGATCCCTAATGGTTGATTGGTTCCTCTGTTAAAATTCAACAGATTCTGAGTAACAGACACAAGTGGCGGTGAATCGAGTGCTTTCCAAGAAGTGGAGGAATGGATAGTCACATATGCGCCTTCATCTATAATAGTGCCAGGTACAAACATATTACAAACCTATACTATGATCTGGAAAGGCACATAAGAAGGAAGACAACATCTTGTTAGTTGATTCCAATCAAAGGAAGTGATCAGACTACTTGGAGGGGTTAATGTAGAAACGGGAGAACTAACCCCTCGAGTTACGAGAGAAGGAGGATTTTTCTCCTATCTTGAGGGAATAGGAGGATTGCCCCCAAGATCATTAGAACCTGAAGAAACAAAAATAACCTGAGTGGTATCATACTCACTCTCTACGGGAAAGGTATGATTAATTGAAGGTGAAATTAGGTCAACTGTTTCCTCGACCTATGATTGGACGGGTACAGTCTCATGGGATTCACATTCAGAGAGAGTGGGTTTGACTGATGGTTTATTTTGGTTAGTCATTTCATCAATTAGTGAAGGATTAAGGGAGAGTTTCCTATAACCAGATGGAAGTCACTACGGAGAAGTCGGATGAGCGTCATCTAGATAGGGACAAAGGTGAATGGGGTGATTCCCTTCACATAACCTACAGGGAAACTTAACCTTACCCTTCTTTCCATGAACTTTACTACCACTAGTTGATGGTGTGTCACCAGCATGATCTCCAGAAGTTGATGACACAGGATGATGTGAACGCGAAGACCATTCTTCTAAGTTCTAAGGAATATCAAGACAATTTCAAAGAATATGGTCTACCGTACAAAGTTGGCATGGATATCAAACTTTGTGAGGCTTATAATATGGTTTACCCTCAGAAGTTTCATTCAAAGCAATAGTTGCTTGGTTGCCCCCCTACTGAATTTTCTTCTTCTTCTTATTCTTCCCTTTCTTCTTCTTCTTAGGCACCTAGTTACTAGTACCAATACTTTTACCAAGCGAAGAGGAAGAAGGGGAGGAAGAAACAACCGAGGAAGAAGGCAAACAGTCAACTTTAGGATCAATTGGATTTTGATTTTGTCCAGTTGGAGGAGTACTCGATTGCAGAGAAATCACGACATTTTGAACTAAGGAGATTGAAAACAACCATACTAGCAAGCCAATGGTGAGTCTTAGAAGGGACAATGTAGCCATATAAGGAGCACCAATATTTACGAAAGAAGGAAAAGTACTAGGATTCCCATAAAAAGGAATTCCTTGATCGGTGGACTCTGGATTTGTTGACATATGTCGCAACCTAAGATCAACTAAGGAGTGAGCATGAAGGATGTTATCTGTGGCCAATTAAATTTATTTTAATCAAAATAACAAAACAAACAAAAGAGGGATGATCTAGGCAAAAGGATTATCAAGTAACTGTGAACTGCAGAATACCTCCCAGCAAACTGAGAAGTACGGGTAGGCAATCTCCCCGAATGTTGTGTTTAGTGTATCACAGTATACAAGGCAGTCGACTCGGTTACTTAAGTATGGATAGAAACCTAGTGTTGTCCTCCTATATATGCTCAAAAGTACGTGGAGGCCCAATCCGTATTAGCGTTGTCTAATGCGAAACCGTACAGTGAGAGCATTCCCATAAACTTTATGGACTTTAACATCACCCTATATACCCAAAGGTATGTGGATGAGCTATGATATACTCACGTATGTGGAATGAGGTATCACACTCGGGATGTATCGCACACAAGTTAGCGACAACTACTATGTTTTACGATGCCAGAACACGTCTCTAGCCTAGAAGCTCTAAATGTTTTACGTTAAGTTACAATGCTCCATTAGGTTAATTGAGATAACTTTTAAGTTGATCTTCTTAAGAATTTGCCTTTCAAGGTTCACCACTTGATGTATGTTTGCAATTCCTAGAATGTAACTATTATGATAAACATTATTTTCATTCAATTTGAACAATGAAAACCTTAGCTAGAAAGGGATAGAGCAATCAAATCATTGACAAAGAGCAAAGAGCACATCTAATGCAATTTCCCTAACTATTCCTATCAAGCATTCACAAACTACAATATGCACAATGCAAGTTTTTCTTTTCAATTCCCTTAATGTTGAAATGAACAAAAGGAAACTAATGCACATACAATCAATCAATCTTTTTGCAAGAACAAATACTTTACGATAGTTCATTTTCGAAAGAAATGAAAACTTTTATGACACTTTCTTTTGAACAAAGATTAATCGACTACAATCTAACTTTGACAATGAATCGATAATGACAAAAAAATAATTTAAGAAACATTAATCAATCAAAGCCAAAGTAGGGCTAGCAAAGGAAATACAACATTGATTTCAGAGACATAACATTCATTGATCATTCAGCAAGCAGAAACAGAAGGAAATTGTTGAAATATGGCAGCAAGAATATTCCAATTTAATTTGTCCTTGAATTAAATTGTGAATTAAAATCGAATTTAGTCTTAACAGCTACTTGGAAATAATTAATTTATTTATTTTAAATTAATCAGTTGGAGAAATTCAAGTTAGAATTATTTCTGAAGTCATGAAGAGTTATCCCTTAAATTAAGGAGATAAGATTGAGTTATATTTGAGTTGTAATTAGTCAACTTAGTTTACTGAGTTAAGTCCAGATAAATTAGTTCCAAATTTTTTGAGGAACTAATGGTGAGTTGACACTCAGTTGATGAATGCATGCACTCAACTAGTGCTACTCCAGTTAACTGAAGATTCCCTCATCAGAAACTCATGCATGTCTATTTTGAGAAAAAACTAGCTGAGATAAACATTCAAGGACAGTGTATTATCAGTTGCAAGTGTAGAATTTCCAGCAAATTCTCTACAAATCTACCTCTGAGATCTATGTAGAAAATCTGACTGTACATTAACTCAATAATGCAATATACCAAAGCAAAATACTATAATCTACTTCTACTATCAAACTTGTGGAAGCTTAAACATCGAGCTGAATTAGCTCTGGACACATATAACCATAAGAAGAAGAATCAATACACATGAAACATAGAAAATACTCAGGGGAAAGCCTCAGCTAAAAACCCCACTATCCATATTATCATACAAGGTGGAAATACATCAGAATTATACAAAGCCTTAACTCTCACTATAGCCAGCTCTCAGTACAATCCTCTTGGATGCTCATAGGCCATCAAAGCTTCTCACGAGCCTTCTCCTCTACCCTCCAAGCTCCTATTTCCTTGTGTAGTTTCTCCTAGGTGATCCTCCTGTTACCAAGTGGAAGACTGATCACTCACACTGATCCTACACTGTTATGAAACCAGCTCAAGAAAAGATAGAAAAGATAGATCAACACCTTAGAATTCAACCTCTTCGAGGGGGCAACCTCCTTTACATTACATAAATGAACAATTCTTGGATGATACAAATGAAAATACCTCCTTTCTATATATATGAGTCCAAGGGGTCATTATATAATCAGAGCCTACATAACAATAATAATGTAAGGGCACAATAATAACAATAGTGCGCTTCTATGGGGCACAATAGTAACAATACGGGCACTACATGGGTACATCAATATAATAAGGCGGTTGTACTAATAATAATAAGGGTTTACACTAGTAGTATAGGGGCCTAACATGCCCCTCTCCTTCAAAAAGTGTTGTCCTCAACACTTAAGTAGTTCTTGATGCTTCTGTATAAACTTCTTGTCCTTCGATGTGGAATCTTCGGCAGGTATGTTCTTCCACTTGATGAGATACTCTGAAATTGATTGATTTCGTAGCTGTCGGGTTCTTGTTTCTGTGACTGCTCCAGGTTCCAATATGATTTTTCCTTCCTCTTCAATTTCTGGCAATATTGTTTGAATTGGGATCTTTTACAACTTTTGAATAAGTGGCCATACTTCTTCATCCTTATTCGATTCATCCCTTGCTTCGTTTATCCAATCTAGTTGGATAATAGAAATAGCATAAAACAATGCTTTGCAATCCTCATCCTTTCTTGAGAGTGCATCTGCAACAAAATTTTGCTTCCATTTTCTATAGATGATGTCAAAGTCATAACTCAACATACTTGTGACACATTTTTTATGTTCTTCTAAAGATAATAGTTGTTCTAAAAAGTATTTAAAACTATCATGATCCATTTTTACCATGAAGTGTCTTCCCATTCGGTAAGGTCGCCATTTTTTAAGTGCATGTAGTATTGCCAGCATTTCCTTCTCACAAATAGCTTGCCTAAGATGTAGCAGTAAAAATACCCAATCACCTACATCAAAACATTTTTCACTACGATGTTGATCTACCTGTTGTTTCATTCTATTTTGTACCAAAGTGGCATTATCCTTTAAAAGTTGGAGAACTTGTTGTT
>APFE030168874.1:302458-317063 GCA_000404065.3 Pinus taeda
CTTCTATCTTGATATTTTGAGGAGTGGTAATTCTGACCAATGAATTACAAGATATGGTTGGATTCATTTCTTCTTTTTTGATGTGATCTTTCACTTCTTGCACCTTTTTCTTCTTGATATGTCCTTCTATCTTGAGAGTTTGAGGAGTGGTAATTCTTGCCAATGCTTTACAAGATATGGTTGGATTCATTTCTTCTTTATTGATGTGATCTTTCACTTCTTGCAACTTTTTCTTCTTGATATGTCCTTCTATCTCGATAGTTTGAGGAGTGGTAATTCCTGCCAATGCTTTGCAAGATATGGGCTGATTCATTTCTTCTATCTTTGGGGTTGGATCCTGGTGTATATCATTTTATTTCGATGTTTCTTGATCCTTTTCTTCCTCCTCTTCATACTCTATGTAAAATAATTTCTTCTCAACACACTTATGACCTTTAGTGCATTTGCTATCACAATTGTAACAAAGCCCTTTTTCTCTTTTTTCTTCCAATTGTTGTGGTGTAACCCTTGTAGGTTGTGGAAGGCTAGGAGAAAAACACTTCCATCTTCATAGCTGTGAGGGTTAGAATTCATTGTTGCCATAATTTTACTTTCTAGTATGTCACAAAGCCCTTTTACTCTTTCCAATTGTTGTGGTGTTGCTCTAAAGAAGGTGCTGCTCTTTGTATCCTCATAATGTGCTATCATTTCCTCCGTGAAAACTAACCACGTAACAAGTTTTTTACGAGAACAAAGCCTTTTATACCATAAAAATTGATCCGGTTCTAAATATGAAGATGCAATACATACCTTTTGTAACAGTGGTACACCATGTAGATAAAAATATTGCTCCATCTGAAGTATCCAATTTACCGGATCCTTCCCATCAAACTTCCTCATCTTGTTTTTTCTTGATTTTAGGAGCTCAATATTGAAATGACTGTACCTCTGTCCTTTTAGATTTTTAAGCTCTAAAATTTTGAACTACAGTAGCCCTCTGTGTCTTCTTTCCAATTCCACTAGTCTGACCCCAATTGGATTCTCCAATGAAGAGTTATGCCAAATCTCCCACAGTGACCTGATTATAGACCTTTCCAGAAGGGTGAACTTGTATGAGGTGCCACGTGTCACTATTTGGACCCTTGGCTCTAAAAAATATCTCGAAGAAACTACAATCCGTCCTATTTTTGTACCTTTTTGTGAAATGTTAATTCGATGCTCAGAGCGAAAGTTATGACGATTTTCCCCAAGTCACCTGTTTGGAATATAATTCAGAATTCTGCAAAAAGACCAACTTCCTTAGATCATATCTCTACAAATATAGTGCAAAAAGTTCTGAAATTGGGACCCGAGATTCAGCGCGATTTCTTCTCAAATGGGTTTTTTTTAGCTTTTGAAAGGTCGCAGAACAAAAGTTATAGCGAAAATGCCACAATGACCTGTTTGGAGTAGTGAAACCCTAGAATCTGAAGCTCTAAGACCAAATGTTATGAAACCAGCTCAAGAAAAGATAGAAAAGATAGATCAACGCCTTAGAATTTAGCCTCTTCGAGGGGGCAACCTCCTTTACATTACATAAATGAACAATTCTTGGATGATACAAATGAAAAGACCTCCTTTCTATATATAGGAGTCTAAGGGGTCATTATATAATCAGAGCCTACATAACAATAATAATGTAAGGGCACAATAATAACAATAGTGGGCTTCTATGGGGCACAATAGTAACAATATGGGCACTACATGGGTACATCAATATAATAAGGGGGTTGTACTAATAATAATAAGGGTTTATACTAGTAGTATATGGGCCTAACATACACCCTGTCAGAACTGCGCAATCTCAAGGAACATTTCCTTGACTGCATGGATGAGTTTCCTTTATAGGAAAACACATGCAACTGATAGTAACATGTCCTTGACATTTAGCTCAACTAGGTCTTTCTCTGAATAGACATGCATGAGTTCGTGATGATGGAATCTTCAGTTATCTAGAGTACACTAGTTGAGTGCATGCATGCATCAACTGACTGATAACTCACAATTAGTTCCTCAAACAATTTGGAACTAATTTAACTGGACTTAACTCAGTAAAGTGAGCTAACTAATTACAACTCAAATATAACTCAATCTTATCTCCTTAATTAAGGGATAATATCTTTAATTTAAGGGATAATTGTTGCATGACTGCAGAAAGACTTCTAACTTGAATTTCTCCAACTAATCAATCCATAAGGAATTAATTAATTAATTCCAAGCAGCT
Organism: Pinus taeda; assembly: GCA_000404065.3. Classification (NCBI taxonomy): domain Eukaryota; kingdom Viridiplantae; phylum Streptophyta; class Pinopsida; order Pinales; family Pinaceae; genus Pinus; species Pinus taeda. The sequence continues at coordinate 304,701 of APFE030168874.1, forward strand.
GGTGAGACTAAATTCGAATTTTAATTCAAGGACAAAATAAAATTGGAATATTCTGGATTCTATTTTTATCATTTCTGTTTCTATTTTCAACACTCCCTCTCAACAAGAAAGGAATTCAACTCGATCCCAATCCTAAACCTTTGGAATGTTTTGCATGCAACACTTCTCTCAATTGTTTTTGCTCTGGCAACTTCCGAAAAAAAAAAAAAAAAAAAAAAAAAAAAAAAAAAAAAACATCCAACCTGAATCAAAATGATGCCTCTATCATCAAAGTCTCTGACTACTATTGCCTCTATCGACTAAAAACTCTGCACTTATGTTGACTCAAGCTTTCTGGAGTGTTGTCAATCCTTATCTGCACTCTTCAGTATCTGACTACTCTAGCCTCTGTCACTTTGATTTTTGACTGCATCAATCCCACTGATTCCTCCCGCTACTCTATAATTTGGGCTCTCGTAGCAATGTACGATCCATAAGATAAAACCTCTCAATAGACCCTGCCTAATTTCAGCTTTATTGGGACTATCACTTCACATCACCCCACCTCACACCTGGAGGTATGGCTGCATGTGATCCCTCTATTAACTTTAATTGTGGCTCCTCCACAATTGTTTGAGACTTCTTCTGGGACTGCATTTTGAGAGTTAATTTACTCTCCCTCTCAAACACCAAGTCTCTAACATTTGCCTTGCTCCTCAAGGCTTTTCATGCATCTTGAACCTCAATAGCATACAGGTTCTTGACTCGTGAACCGATCTGTTTCACCTGTCTCATGGTGATGTGTCTAAGGAAAACCTTTCCCTTACTAAAGACAACATCGTAGCCTTTGTCCTCCAACATTGCGATGATACCAAGTTCTTATTCAGTCCAAACACATAATTCACATCTGTCAAGGTGATAGGAGCTCCATGCTCCCTCTGAAAAGAAACCATGCCCACTCCTGAAACACTAAACCTTTCATTTTCACCCATCTCTATGCGAATCTTGAGGTCTTTCGCCTCCAAGGTACTGAATAAACTTTTATCGCTCGTCATGTGGAATGAGGCTCCACTGTCAAGATACCAACCATAACCCATCATCGATGACACCATGCATGTGATGAGGGTGAAGTCCATTTCGAACTAAGAGGCTAATGCCTCACCTTCTGATCCTTCCGAGGATCCCTTCTTGGACTTCTTTGATGGGCAATTAGTCACATAATGACCCATCTCATGACAATTAAAGCATCTCACTTTAGACTTGTCAACCTTCTTCCCTCCATGAGAAGAATTCCATTCGGAATGGGATGCCTTCCCCTTCCCTTTCCTTACCTTACTTGCTAAGGCCATATTTTCTTCATCATCCTTGGATGAAGAACCATCTCGTGTGCTCCTCCTTATCTCCTCCTGCATTGGATATGACCACAGTCATTCCCAATCTGACAGTTTCTCCCTTTCATTCACAGAGTCCTGGTAGCTATTCCAACTCTTTGGAAGGCCAAGGAGAGTGAGGCTCACCATATCATCATCAACAGTAGTTATTCCCACACTTCCAAGCTCATTTCTTCAATTGGTGAGCTTGTTCAGATATGTGGAAATAGTATCATCGTTCTCCATCTTGATTCTTCGAAGCTTATCCTTGAGCACTAATTTCCTATAGTCGCTACTATTCTAGTAGAGGTCCTTCAATGTATTCCACATTGAATATGGAGTATTCTTCCCATGGAGACTCGAGACAATATGGTCTCGAACTCCCTCAAGGATGATCCATCTCGCCCTCGCCACACACTTCTTCCATTCACCCAACTCTTATGCATTAGTTGAACATGGCTTTGGGATTTCTTGAGCAATGAAATCCTTCAAGTTGTTGTCTTCTAATACAGCCTCCATGTGATCTTTCCATGCTATGTAATTCGAGCTGCCTTCCAAGGAATACTCGAGTCTCAAGCCATAGAACACCATTGGCCACCTTGAAGTATGATAAGAATTCAATTTGCACCAATAAACCCAAACTTCAAACTTTGAATTCTCTTCTCCATATATTGTTCATAGATTCGATAAACTAGGCTCCGATACCATGTACAATTTCTTGCAAATTCTCTACAAATCTACCTCTGAGATCTATGTAGAAAATCTAACTGTAGATTAACTCGATAATGCAATATACCAAAGAAAAATACTATAATCTACTTCTACTATCAAACTTGTGGAAGCTTAAAATCGAGTTGAATCAGAGATGAACACATATAACCATAAGAAGAAGAATCAATACACATGAAACACAGAAAATACTTAGGGGAAAGCCTAAGCTAAAATCCCCACTATCTATATTATCAAACAAGGTGGAAATACATCAGAATTAGACAAAGCCTTAGCTCTCACAACTAGCCATCTCAATACAATCCTCCTGGATGCTTACAGGGAATCAAATATTCTCACAAGCCTTCTCCTCTACCCTCCAAGCTCCTATTTCCTTGCGCAGTTTCTCCTGGGTGATCCTCCTGTTACCAAGTGGAAGACTGATCACTCACACTGATCCTACACCATGTCAGAACTGTGCAATCCTCAAGGAATATTTCCTTGACTGCATGGATGAGTTTCCTTTACAGGAAAACACATGCAACTGATAGTAACTTGTCCTTGACATTTAGCTCAACTAGTCTTTCTCTAAATATACATGCATGAGTTCATGATGAGGGAATCTTCAGTTATCTGGAGTATGCTAGTTGAGTGCATGCATGCATCAACTGACTGATAACTCACAATTAGTTCCTCAAATAGTTTGGAACTAATTTATCTGGACTTAACTCAGTAAACTGAGCTGACTAATTATGAATTAAATATAACTCAATCTTATCTCATTAATTAAGGGATAATCTCCTTAATTCAAGGGATAATTGTTGCATGACTACATAAAGACTTCTAACTTGAATTTCTCCAACTAATTAATCCATAATGAATTAATTAATTAATTCCAAGTAGCTGGTGAGACTAAATTTGAATTTTAATTCAAGGACAAATTAAAATTGGAATATTCTGGATTCTATTTTTATCATTTCTTGTTGCTATTTTCAACAAAATGTGTTTTCTCATGGAGAAAACTCATGCATGCAGTCAAGGATTTATCCTTGAGGATTGCACAGTTTTGAAGGAGGTTTTCCACTTGATAATAGGAGAGTCATCAACAAGGAACAGCGCAAGAGAGAAGCCAAGATTTCTTGTAAGCATGTGTGAGGATTGCATTGAGAGCTGGCTAGCTGCGAGAGCTAAGGCTTTGTATAATTCCTATGTATTTCCACCATGATGATAATACAATAGTGTGGGGTTTTGATCTGAGGATTTCCCCAGAAGTATTTTCATGTGTATTGTGCATTGATTCTTCTTATTCTAGTTATATTGTTCAACTTGATCTTTAAGCTTCTGCAAATTGATAGTAGAAGTAGGTTATAGTATTCTGCTTTGATTTATATTGCATTATCGGGTTAACCTACACAGATTTTCTACATGGTATTAGAGTTAGATTTGTAGAAATATCTATATGGTATCAGAGCTGTGAACAGTATACTAAGAAGAGAATTTGAAGTTTGAAGTTTGAGGTTGTAGGTGCAAATCGAATTCATATCATACTTCAAGGTTGGCCAATGGCGTTCTATGGCTTGAGACTCGAGTATGCCTTGGAAGGTAGCTCGAATTACATAGCATGGAAAGATAGAATGGAGGTTGTATTAGAAGGCAATGGCTTCAAGGAATTCATTGATCAAGAAATCCCAAAGCCAGCATCAACTAATGCACAATAGTTGGCTGAGTGGAAGAAGTGTGTGGCGAAGGCAAGACAGATCATCCTTGAGGGAGTTCAAGACCAAATTGTCTCAAGTCTCCATGGGAAGGATACTCCATTTTCAATGTTGTTATAGACATATTTGGGCACTGCAACCCCAAATCATAAATGTCCATAAACCAAGGGCTCCTGAGTCCCTAAAAGTGTTGTTTCATGCCCAAAAGGAAAAAGGTCAGCTGATTACATCATCTCCCAGAAGTTCTCCACAGAAAACTACTCAGAACTGGTCAAAACTAGACCATACAAACTGCTCAGTGCAGAGGGTGTGATGCATCTCACCTGCTCAGTGTAAAAAATGTGATGTATACTGGAAAGCCCTTCTGTAGGGTGCGATGGGCGAGAGTAGACAAATGGCAGATATAGTTTGCAAGGTGGATGATCATGGAATCTTCTAGAAACTTCTCATGTGACACTTACCTCTTTGAATTCGCCCAGGGATGAGTAAGAGATCATCAATCTCCAAGTGGAATCAAGAACTATCAGAGAGAGGACACTAATCAAAATCCCGGAAGCTAACTCACCCTCTTACAATCATCTATATTGGATCCCTCATCCCAGAGATCCAAGGGGCTGGAATCTTGTATCTTGTAAGGAAGTGTTGTTGGTTTCTAGTGGAATATCATAGTGTTGGGTGATCTAAGCTTTTCATGAGGTGAAGAAGGGCTTTCATGCTAGGAGGATGACGCTAGGTTAGATCAATGGGTTGTGTTAGCTCCTGCTGCAGCAAGTATGCATTTTTCATGGTTGGCATTTCCCAGGCCAAATATGTCGTACTGTGCTTGCTGCAATGCTCCATATTTGCTCAAACAGTCTCCAAACGAAGAAGGCTACTTCAAGTTTGTTCAATTGCCTTCAAATTTTGTAAAGTTATCCCGGTATCGCTACTTCAGTTAAAGGGACGTCCAAACAGTTTAATCTTGGTCTCCTTAGGTTTAAATTTCATGTTTTAGAATATAGAGATTGTAAATCTGTCCAAACAGTTTAATCTTGGCAGATTCTTAGATAGGTAGAGAAGTAGAAGAGTCCAATAGCTTAATCTGGGCTCTGGAAGAAATAAGGGTAGTATGTAGATAGGAAAGCATTATAAGGAAAATGTATGATGGGTTTGCAAGTCTAAGTGCACCCCCAAATAAAAGAAGAAAAAATGCTAGGCAAGTAGGCTGGGTAGATAGTTATGAGGTTGTTGAATTGCTGACCAGTTCCAAGTTTTCAGGTATCATATCATGCAGAACATAATCAGCAAACATTTGTAAGCAAAAAGGTTCGAATGAGGTATAACTGACTTCCCTTCTCTCTGATTTCCCCAATCATTAACTAACATCCCCAAAAGAGGTCAAGATCTGCTTGACGCCTCTTAAGTTCATCATCTTCATAACTCCATCTTGAGTAAAGATCTGCTTTACTCAAATTCGTTCCATATCTTCTCCCGAAGTATGGTCTTTTCCCCCTGTAACAGCCTAAGTTCTCCCGAACTTAGCGCTTTCTTACCACCTCCATATTAACCACTAACATTATTATTTAGCTCCCTATTCTTCCCATCCCCCTATTAATATTAAGTAAAATTCCCCCCTATGTAATATCCCTCCCCCTGGTTGAAAAGTAACCATAGCAGTTCCCGGGAATTGTTCAGTTTATCATAAACTAAGCAAGAACCCCGACCTCCAAACCACCTTCCAAATACTATGGACTCCTTCCAAAGTATCAAGTTCCCCCGACGTAGCCGGACCCCTTCCGAAACCTCAAAAGCCCTTCACACCCACTTACCTTACTTTTTCTCCTCAAAGCCTTTTTTGCATCGCAACTTCGCCCTCTCACATTCTTGTAAAACATTGCCCATCTGTCCCCCGCCGATGCGATATCGCGAAATCGGCGATTGGCGATCGCAAATGCCGAGTGTCCAATCCATTCACCTCTCTGTCTCCGCCGATGCGATATCGCGATATCGCATATCGACAGTCGCAAGCGCCAAATGCCCAACCCAATCATCCCCCTCTTTCCCCGCCGACGCGATATCGCGATATCGCATCGGAGTCTCTTCACCACAGTCCATCCCGTACCTCACCACGTCGCGCTATACCAGGGACCCACAGCTGACGTCATCTGTCATACAGCCGACGCAATGCTTACGTCAACAGCCAGAAAAGCCGAAAAAGCTTCGCGCAGGAAGAAAAGTCGCACTTCGGAGCTCCAGATCAAGAAACAGAGGCAGTTTCCGATGCGCTATTTGCGCATCGCTACGGGAAATAGGTCATTTCAAGGAATCTTCTGATTTCCGAGCCCACTATGCGCCGAAAGAGCTCGAAAATCCCCCAATTGTGCCAAAGGATCCGGTTTGAAGATAGCAGCAGATCATTCACAGAGTTTAAAGTGTATCAGATCAAATCAGCAGGCATCAAGCGTGTCAAAGAGTACCAGTCGACGGCGGAAATCATCAATGTAGCGGCAAAGTGTATCAGAGAATATCTTGAGCAGCAGCCCAAAGCAAGAGAAAATTGAATATCTTCCAGCAGATTCACAGAAGGAGAGCGAAACTACTTGAAGCTCTCAAATCATAATAATTGCACATTCAATTCGCACCAAAGCCGAACTGCAGCCCCGAAGCTCATTCACTTCAGCAGCACCGCATCTGGTCCCCAAGGGCCACCTCATCACATGTTCCGATTCAGCTGCCCCCCAACGCAGCCAAAAAAGATTTACTTGCATTTAATTCCAGCAGCATTTAGATTTTTGAAGAGCTCTAAGCAGACCTGTCAAGGTCAACTGTAATGATGTCTTTCTGATATTTTGTCTATAAATACCACCCTAAGCGATATTGTGAAGGGTTGGTTGGTTGGTAGTAGTAGTTGTTGGTCAGTTTTCTTTCCAGCATTTTCTCTGAGCAAAGACTCGCACTGTAACTGTCATATTTTTCCATAATCAAAGATTGCTGAAAGCATGGATTGCGAAACAACTTGCTGTTTTCTCTTTGCCAAGGAATGATCACGGAATTCCTGTGTCTCTGCATGATCCAATAAGTGTTCCTCTTCCCTGTTTATTTTATGTTATTATCACCTTTCCGCCTTTCTAAGTTGCAGGAAAAAAGAATAGCTTAAAATTTGTTTCATTACACCTTAAGTTCAATTTCTGCACTTTTCGATGTTTTCTTCAGGAACATTTATGAGCTTGTATTCTTAAATGATCTGGTTTACCCTGTTTCTTTCATATATGAGTGCATGTCTTTGGAATTCTTAACTACTCCGGGATCCCACTCATCCACTTCTCCTCTTTGTCAGCATGATGAAATGATTCACTTTTGCCTTTCATCCCTGATGCTCATTCTATACTTTCAGCATACTGAATATTGTATCCTGTGTGGCTATCCCGCTCCGTATCCCCTTGTGACCAAGAAAACGCTCGCATGCCCCAATCTGTGACTCCATGCCCAATGGTTCGAAACTTATAACACCTTACTGTGCCTCTTTACTCAAGAATCCTACCTTCCTTCCAATCACAGTCAACATTCCCTTGAAGTCAGAAAGCTAGCCTAAAATCATCAGCTAAGGTTGAATCTAAAGGAGAGAGCCCTCTCCGATTGCAGGTGGGATAGAACCTGTAATCAGAAGATTGGTTTGTGGTTACCTCGGCCGTATCCCTACTAGGAGCCTAGGGAAAACCTGAGTGATAACAAGTTGTAATCCTCTCTTCTAATCTCTATATCAATAAAGCTATTCAATTTTTCCTCCACATTCTTGTATGTTTGCTAATATATGCATGTATGTGGTCAATATATATCTGGTCCTATATTGTTTACGATTGTAGATCTCTTCACTTTGAAGGTATTATGCTGCTTTGAATTTATAGGTACTCTTTGAAGCGGAGTGGTCAAGGGAGGAGCAGCAAAGATCTATCGAAGGGGGCGAAGGAACAAGCAGAGAACCAAGCGAAAGGTCGAGGTTGGTATTCTTTGCTCCTCTCCTATCTATTTCTTGTAAAGGAAAGCAAAAGTAACTTTAATCTGTTTGCTTCTAAGATAGCTACCCGTCTTAGTGGGACTAGCAGCTCTGCATAGACACTAGATTTCCCGATAACAAAATGGCGACTCCACTGGGGAGTGAGCAGCTTTCTTGCTTGTCTATATTTGTTTGCTTTATAAACTTACAGATGGAGCCTGAAGTCAAGTCAGCTAGCCTTCGAACTACATTTTCTATGCAAGTGCAAAGTAGATCAATGCTGCTTCAGTCTATCTTCGGGTTTTGTTTATAAATTGAACAATTGATTTGCAAACATCCTAATTTCCCTGGTGGTGGCTCCAGTAGCCTCATTAGATCAGCCCCTGTGATTTGCATTTACTGACTATCATTTGCTCAGCTTAAATCCCTGAACTGAGCTGCAAACTGTGACCCAGAACCAAGTTGAAGTCTCGTCCCTAGACCATCGCACCTTCTCCTCTTGCGAATCTGGATGCATCGCACCTCCCGTGTGCAGTAGGTGAGATGCATCGCACTTTCCCTATGTTACAGGTGCGATGATCAGATAAGACCTCTTCTGCTTCCAAATTTTGGTTTTTTGTTCACTCTCTTTAGCTTTATTCAGCAGCTTTGTTGTCTGTGATCAGTAAACCACTGTGGAAACTCCCTTCCTTTGCACGATTCAGCCTCCATAGTACAAAGAACTGTAAATGTTTTTATGTATTGTTCACCATTTGCGGTCCTCTTTTACAAAGAAGTAGTGTAATCAAGTTGTCGTCTTTTGATTTGAAAGTGTCGCAAGTGTCATTTTCAGTCAAAGAAAAGAATCCTATTGTTCTTGATGGTCGATTACACTGTTACTCTTGTATTTGATTTGAATTAATAGTTTTTCAAGTGTCGAAAGAAATTTTCAATTCAAAATCGCAAAGTGTCGTCATTATCTTCCTTTCATCTTTTGGAAAGAAAATCGTTAGTACTGTCACTTGAAATGATTCAAATTTGTACTTAGCATTCTTTTTGTCATTCACACATTAAGAAAGCGAAAACAAATACATGCATGTGCATTTGCATTTAGACTGCTTGTTGATTTTGATTTAGGACGGTGCATCTAGTGTGTGCTCTCTGCTCTTTGTTGAAAGAATTTCGCTTCTCTTTCCTTAGTAGCTAGGATTTTCATTGCAAAAAGAAGATTAAACGATTGTTTATCATCTTAGATTGCATTTTAGGATTTGTATATCTACATCACGCGGTGAACCTGAAATGCAAACTTCTTAAGAAAGAACAACTGTAAAATAAATTCAATGAACATAAAAACGCTTTGGAACCTAACGCACAACATTTGGAAGTCTAGGCTAGAGACGTATTCCAGCATCGTAAAGCTTGGTAACTATCACTTGCATTGTTGGTTGGGTGATTCCTCCTCTTTGAGATGACAAGTGCCAGTACAGACTTGTGCTCCCACGTACCGTCGAGTATATATTGGAAGACCACAATAGGCTATATCATTTATCCTTAGGAAGTCGCGTCTGCCACCCTATCGATCGTAATGCACTGAACACGGCATTCGGGAAGATTGACTGCCAAACCATAAAAAGCATTCTGTATTTTTACGATTGGTTTGGTAATCCATCTGTCTAGATTTCCAGAGTATTCTCTTTCATTCCTTTTCAGACTCCTTAAAAGAAAATGTCCATCTGAGCACTTGTCACTTCAGGCTCATTAAAAATCGAAGGCGACTAGAGTCATCTTTAGCTTTTTCTCGACTCTTTAAAATTGAAAAAGCAAGTTGTGTCGAAGCGTCTAAAATTTATTTTAATCGGAATAATGTCATTGTTCCCTCGTTGGTCTTAGGTTGAGAAAAATGGAGTCCACCAACCAAGGATTTCCCCTTGGGGGAAATCCTAGTCCTTTCTCCTCTTGGGGAGATGTTCGTGCACCTCAGATGGCCACATTGTCGCTCCCAGGACTGACAATCGGCTTGCCCATATGGCTCTTCTCGACCTCTGTCATTCAAACCACTGCGATTCCTGAGCAATGTCAGCAACTAGACGATACTAGACTTACCCCCCAACCTTCTACTTCGCTTGTTTCTCCCTCCCCTCCTTCCTCTTCACTTGGTAAAGCTGATGAAGCTAAAGACTGAGTAACTCTGAAGAAGAAGGAAGGGAAGAAGAAAGAGAAGAAGAAGAAGGAGCCAAAGGTGAAAAGGGGAAACCATGCATCGTCTAGCGAAAATCCACACACTGCACCGTCCAAACCTAAGTCTCCATGTGTCATTTGCAAAGGAGACCACTATCATCGAGATTGTCCTTGCATCCCTCGAATCTTAAGGGATTGGTCTCCTCATTTGCACAATCTGGTGTCATCAACCTCTGACAATCATGTTGAGAGTACACCGTCGACTAGTGAAAACGAAATCTCTGGACAAAGAGGAAAATGTTAATTTCCTTGCAAACTGTGTGAAGGCGATCATGCCATCCACCATTGTCCCTTCTTGGATGAAGCTAAAAGAGTCTTGGATAACCGTCCTACTTCACTGCTACGGCTTCCTCTTGGGTACAACTTTGTGGTCGGTCGAAGCATCTATTATTGAAGATAAACCATCTGAATCCATAGCAAACGAAAGTCAAAAGGTTGAGGCGGGAGTTGACCTATTCTTGTCTTCAGAAGGTCCACCTTCAGATGATACAGTCACCGAAGAGAATGAGAATGACACCGTTCAAATTATTTTCGTAAGCACAGACTCCAATGAACATGGGGGCAGCCTACCCGTTCCTTTACCGTAGGAAGGAAGCTCGTCGGGGTCATATCCAGTCGTTTATTCGGTCCCACCTCCAAGCAACCTAGTCATTTCCTTCGATTGGAATCTACTAGGCAGACCCCGTTTACCATCTAATGTACCATTCTGAATCATTGTACAAGCTTACAGAATGGTCATGGTCGGTACTATCATAGATGAAGGGGATTTTGTGAGTATCCTTTCCTCAACTGCTTGGAAAGCGCTTGGCTCGCCATCACTTCTGCCTGAGATGCAAAATTGAACAGGCTTCGATAAAGGAACCAGTCGACCGTTAGGGATCCTTCCGAGTTTACCTATAACTTTGAGAGGGAAAACCGTGTATCTAAACGTAATGGTAGTCCAAGGGCCTTTAGATTATAATCTACTTCTTGGGCATGACTATATTTATAGCATGGGAGCCATTATCTCCTCACTCTTACGAGTAATGTGTTTTCCGCATGAATGTCGAGTGGTCCAGCTCATAGACTAGCTTTCATTCCCCGGCTCACACATAGCTAATAGTCAAATACCATCTGTTGAGTCCCAAACCTGCACTTCCCTATATACCCTTTCAGCCTTCTTTTTCCATTTACTCCATCCACCCAGCTGTCAAATCATTGCATATTAGGCTAAAAAGAGCTTATGAAATGGTTTCCTAACTATGTTTCTGACTGTTGTTTGGTTTAGATTTTTTGTTCAAACAGCTGCAGAAACTTGTCACTTTCCGCAGCCAGCCCGAGTTTCCGCAGCCATTTTGTCAAAAGCTATGCTACAAGTGTCCAATGGAAAAACCGGCCACATGGGCAGGATGCAGGTGACGTGTACGTGGAGTGTGTCCTCTCAAATTAACCAAATCACTCATAAACGGTCATGGTCAACGATGGTCAAAGGAAGGGCCAAATGAGGAATTTTGCAGTGGAACGGCTCTATTTTGGCACACATGAAGGATTGCGTGGCACGATCCTTCATTTCTGGAGATATTGGCACAACTGTCGACCAGCTTGTGAACCGAATCAAGCAGCCACCACCCCATGGATTCAGTTGCCGTAATGACCATCACACTAAATCTCAGGCGTGGAGATTTACGTGTCTCTTGGCAGCACCAAATCTAGGAATTAGTTACTAGCATTTTCACTTATAAATAACGCGTTGATATACGCTGGATAGTTAGTCTTTAAGATGTAATTTTGACTATTGTTTCAGCCCACTGTACTGTAATTTCCTTTGCTTTATTTCTGCAATTCAATATATGAGAAGACAGTGTTCCTGAATCCAATTTGTGATTAAGTAGTTGGTTGGCTGAGGTGACAGAGGGCCCCTGTACACCAAAGCTTTGTATAGTTTCTTACTTGCTTTTGTTTACTGTTTTTTTGTAGTCATTACTTGTATATATTTTATGTTGTTATGATGTTCATCACTGTCCATATTTCATGTTTTCTTCATAACTGTTAAGCAGATCAGTGTTTCTTTTACAGGTTGTTGTAGGCAGCCCGGGCAAATTTACATATTTTTGATAGCTACTGACATGAGATCATCTTGTCCTTTCTACTGATTTTCATTTACTAAGTTTAATTCCAGCATTGTCATTTCTTTCAAGTTTTGTTTTGCTTCATTACTTTTCTGCCATTTAGACATCATATTACTTACCTGTTTATGATTTCCTTTCTATAGCCAAGCGACTCAATTAGTAAGGAATTAGAATATTACTTGAAGTAGTGTGATCTAGTTTGCTTTCCTGCAAGTTAGAGATTGAATTACTTATGTCATTTTCAAGAGTTGAAATATGAATGAGTAGTTAAATCTTAGTTTCCTTTTATGCAA
>APFE030168874.1:317073-390564 GCA_000404065.3 Pinus taeda
ATGGATTTCTAATGAATTGTTTAAAACAGGGCTAGATTGTGTGATTAGAAGATGTGTTCGGGAAGATGAAATGCCTGACATCCTCAAGGCATGTCATGATGAACCATGCGGTGGACACTTTGCTGACCAAAGGACGGCCTATAAAATCCTTTCTTTAGGATATTATTGGCCTTCCCTTTTCAAAGATGCAAAACAATATGTCAGAAGGTGTGACAACTGCCAAAGAGTTGGGAGACCGACTCTTCCAAATGAAATGCCATTACAACCATAGTTACTCATCAAACCCTTTGAAAAATGGGCTTTAGATTTCATTGGACCTATTAATCCACCATCTAAGCAAAAGAATTATATATTGGTATGCCTGATTATGTCACTAAATGGGTAGAAGCCAAAGCATTACTTGCTTCTACTGAAAATTCAGTTGTTAACTTTCTTTATGAGGATATTTTTACTCGCTTTGGCGTTCCAAGAGAAATTGTGACAGATCAGGGAAGTCAATTTACATCTAACTTGATGGAGAAGCTGATGGAAGAATACAAAATCAAGCACAGAAAATCTACTCCTTACCATCCGCAAGAAAATGACCAAGTGGAGTCTACAAATAAAGTTCTTGAGAGCATCATCACCAAAACTGTTCATCTACACAGAAGAGATTGGGCAGAAAGGCTTCTTGAAGCCTTATGGGCCTATATAACTACATGGAGGAATACAACAGGACATTCTCCCTATGAACTTGTTTATGGGAAAGAAGTCCTGCTCCCCATTGAGTTTCAAGTCAAGACTTTCAAGATGGCAGTCCAGTTGGGGATGAATCTCTCAGAAGCACAAAAGCACAGAATGGAGCAGCTGAATGAGCTCGATGAGATCAGTCAAGAAGCAATTTTAAGGACTGATCTAGTTCAACATCAAAGAGCTAAGTGGAATGACAGATACATCAAAGAGAAAAAGTTTCAAGAGAGAGATTGGGCGCTACTGTTTGATTCCAAGTTCAAAGACTTCAAAGGTAAATTTCAGACCCATTGGCTTGGGCCATATGAAATTGACAAAGTCTTTAACAATGGAGCAGTAAGAATCAAGACCATTGATGAATTTCAGATTCCTCTTATTGTGAATGGCCACCGATTGAAAATTTATCATAAGCCACTCTCAAAATAGGAATTCGTCAAGATGTTCCAAGAGAATTCTGCAATAAGGCTGGTGGAGAAGAATTCTTCTCCCCCACCAGCCTAGCCTTTGTTTCTTTCAGTTTAAAAAAAATAATAATAATAATAAAATAAAAATTGTATAAGCTTGAAAACCAATCATAGATTGGCAGTCTTATACAGAAAATATAGAGTGAAAATCAGGGACACCTGACACTCTATATTTTCCAAAAAAAAAATCTCTCTCCTCTCCTTCTCTTTTCATCTTCACTCCATCTCATTTGCCATTTCACTCCATCTCCATCTCATTCATTTCACTCCACTTCACTTTCACTCCATTCCACTCATTTCATTTTCATTTCATCAATAAAAGTTCCTTTCAGGACTATTTTCACTCAGTTAGTTCTTTTCTAACTATCTTTGTTCAGCTAAGTGGGTACTGTCCTAATTTTCGCAACTGGAAACGGTTTCCGCAGCCAGAGACAGTTTCCGCAGCCATAAACGATTTCCGCAGCTACGACCACTCTGTTTTGCAAAATTCACAGTTAAAATGTTAGTGCAAAAATCATGAAAATGCAGGTGTAATTGAGAAATTGCCATGAAGACATGGAGCATCTCCAAGACATCAAGAAAGAACAGTTGGTTAAAAGCTATGAGCAAGAAATGACAAAGTTTCCAAAGGTATGAGCAAATTTTTTTATCAAATAACAATTAAAGTCATGATTATGCATAGAGTCATGATTATGCATAGTTATCAAACCATAAAAAGTTCTACTATGTGCAATGATTCAATATGATAGCTCCATTGTCCACTCCTATCCCACGATATTACTCCGCACACCATGCATTTATTTCTTAACGGTCTCATGATGGATTTTTCGGGTTTAAACTCAAGTTGACTGCACTTTCATTTGCCACCTGCACTCATGAGATGTGACCAATCCCTTTATGGCTCCTCTCCACCGCATTTTCCGCAGCCATATATCAAAATGTGTAATCTCCCGTACGCAGCCGTTAATTCAAATCTCACCTCCACTCTGTTCACTTACCATTTCATTAAAGGTCTTCCTTTTGTATACACGCATTTCAAATTGTGAACTTATTTGTGACTGCTTACCCTCTGTTCTGCCCATAATTTGAGGCATTCCCGTTACCTGCTACCGATTGCAGCCTCTGCATTTTACCATAAACCCTACAACCGAGCTACCTTCCCTCTGCTAAATCTTTATACGCAATTGCATCTTCAGTTGAAATTCAAAACAGAGAAAGGAATGGGAAAATTACTAAGGGCAGAGCCAGAAGGACCAAACTATGTAGAGGGTTACCCTCAAGCAAAAGATTTGCTAAGGAAAGCCAAATGGTTACGCTTCATCCAGAAGTTCAAAGGCTATAACAAAGAGGTAACCAAGGATTTTGCATGGTCTTTCGTTGGTCAAATGGTGGAGATTGGAGATTTGAAGCTCACGGTGACCGAAACAACAGTAGCAAATGCCACAGGCTTACCTCAAGAAGGTGAGCGATGGTTCAAAAAAAAAAGGCGTGGATGAACAGGCATGGAGAATTATGCTAAGAAACCCAGGTATGGACACCACTGTGTTTACTAAAGGAATACCTGTTCATGTTTTGAAGGAAGAATGGGCTAGTTTGCTATTAGTTATCCAAAAATTTGTCACTTGTGAAGGCCGCTTTGGTTCGATGTACATGTACCATGCTAGACTACTGATGAATTTCTTAGAGAAATAGACTCTTAATTTTCCTTATTTCTTGCAGTTGAGTTTGAAAAAGATGAGTATTACAGCCCAAAAACACATAGGCAATATAGAACCTCATCTATATCATCATGGACCTATAAAAATTCTCATTGAGGACCAACTAAAGAAGAACAAAGATACCTGGGAACAATTCTTGATAAGAAGCTACTTCCAAGAGCCATCTGAGGCCTCTAAAAGTAGTACACCAAAGACACCAAGAAAAAGTAGGAGGAGAGAAAAGAGCACTCTAATCCAAGACTCCCCTACTACAGAAACTCAAGAAGTTGGTCAAGAAGAAGAAGAAAACAGAACTAAAGACAAGAAACAGAGGAAAGATAAAGGTAAAACGACCATCCAAGAAGTCTACCAATCACCTGAGCCATCCATAGAGGAGGATTATCAACCACTGTCAGAAAGATTAGTACATCTTCAGGCTGCTATAGCAAAGAAAAAGGAAAAAGGGAAACAGAGTATACAAGAAAAGAGTACTAGTCCACCATTTTTGAGGAGAAGCCACATATTAAAAGGAAAGTGGAATAAAACACAAATAAAACGGCCCCACTTCATTGACTTGGGTGGAGAGACACCTGAGAAAACTCTAGCTGACCGTACTTCACCTAGTCCTCAACTAAGTATTGAAACTAGTCCTCCACATGATGAAAGTCCTTCTCGGCCAGAGCTAGAGAGCAGTCCTCCTCCTCCACCATATTTTGAGCTCAGTCCAAGGAAGACACCTGAAATAGATCCCAATCAACAGAAGGTATATGATTACTTGGAATCATTGGAAAAATCAGCTGCAGGTCCGAGTACCACTCTGCCACTAGATGCACAAGTTCAGTCCTTAAAACAAGAGGTCCTGAACAGGCATATCAAGTAGGGAAATGAAACACTCAAGGAAAAGAGAAAAGTAGATAAAATTATTCATGATAACACCATGCTTCATTTGGGACTATGGCAAAAGAAAAACAAGAAACTGAAGAAAAAGTGCAAAAAGTTGAGC
This sequence comes from Pinus taeda, assembly GCA_000404065.3. Taxonomy (NCBI): domain Eukaryota; kingdom Viridiplantae; phylum Streptophyta; class Pinopsida; order Pinales; family Pinaceae; genus Pinus; species Pinus taeda. The sequence goes on from APFE030168874.1 coordinate 320,967, forward strand.
AGAGCATTGATCAATCTCAAATTCAGATGTCTAATAAGGAAACCAAGGATGGTGGTAGCACCAAAGAAAAAGAAAAGAGGGCTAGATGTCCTAGCAGAAGCATCAGAACACATGGACTAGAGGGGAATGTCTAAATTTTGGTTGCATGAGGACATGCAACACTTCCACAGTGGGGGTATGTTGAGTCCCAAACCTGCACTTCCCTATATACCCTTTTAGCCTTCTTTTTCCATTTACTTCATCCACCCAGCTGTTAAATCATTGCATATTAGGCTAAAAAGAGCTTATGAAATGGTTTCCTAACTATGTTTCTGACTGTTGTTTGGTTAAATTTTTTTGTTCAAACAGTTGCGGAAACTTGTCACTTTCTGCAGCCAGCTAGAGTTCCGCAGCCATTTTGTCAAAAGCTATGCTACAGGTGTCCAATGGAGAAACTGGCCACATGGGCAGGATGCAGGTGACGTGTACATGGAGTGTTTCCTCTCAGATCAGCCAAATCACTCATAAACGGTCATGGTCAACGACGGTCAAAGGAAGGGCCAAATGAGGAATTTTGCGGTGGCACGACTCTGTTTTGGCCACGTGAAGGATTGCGTGGCACGATCCTTCATTTCTGGAGGTACTGGCACAACTGTCGACCAGCCTGTGAACTGAATCAAGCAGCCACCACTCCATGGATTCAACTGTCGTAATGACCATCACGCTAAATCTCAGGCCATGGAGATTTACGTGTCTCTTGGCAGCACCAAATCTAGGAATTAGTTACTAGAATTTTCACTTATAAATAACGCGTTGATATACGCTGGATAGTTAGTCTTTAAGTTGTAATTTTGACTGTTGTTTCAGCCCACAGTATTGTACTTTCCTTTGCTTTATTTCTACAATTAAATATAGGAGAAGATAGCGTTCCTAAATCCAATTTGTGATTAAGTAGTTGGCTGGCTGAGGTGACAGAGGGTCCTTGTACACAAAAGCTTGTATAGTTTCTTACTTTCTTTTGTTTACTGTTTTCTGTAGTCATTACTTGCATAGATTTTATGTTGTTATGATGTTCATCACTGTCCATATTTCATGTTTTCTTAATAACTGTTAAGATGATCAGTGTTTCTTTTACAGGTTGCTGTAGGTAGCCCGGGCAAATTTACATATTTTTGATAGCTACTGACATGAGATCATCTTGTCCTTTCTGCTGATTTTCATTTATTAAGTTTAATTCCAGCGTTGTCATTTCCTTCAAGTTTTGTTTTGTTTAATTATTTTTCTGCCATTTAGACATCATATTACTTACCTGTTTATGATTTCCTTTCTATAGCCAAGCGACTCAATTAGTAAGGAATTAGAATATTACTTGAAGTAGTGTGATCTAGTTTGCTTTCCTGCAAGTTAGAGATTGAATTACTTATGTCATTTTCAAGAGTTGAAATATGAATGAGTAGTTAAATCTTAGTTTCCTTTTATGCAATTTAATTTCTTGCAATTTAGATATCATAATACTCAGCTTGTTTATGATTACTTCCTATAGATGGACTGAGTCGAAAGGTGAAGGGTTAGAGTATGGGTTGAAGTAGTGTGATTTAGTTTGCTTTGCTTTCAGTCTTTGAGTTGCTTTAAGTTCAGATTTTATTTTTCTTTTTCATACAAAAGTAAGGATACTGGGCCATTGTCACTAGTTCATTGTTTTGATGCATTTACTTCTTTTTGAGAATTGATTTCATTATAGTCAGTTTGGAAACTTTCTTTTTGAGAATTTTTAAGTTTGGAAAGTCATTGTAGAAATCACCATTACCATTCACACTTCATTTTAAATTTCGCCATCTCGCACTAGGGAATCCACAAAAGATAAACCCAAAAACAAACTAAAAACTCAAAAACGACAAAAGACTAAGGAAAAGGTTATCTTGCACATACAATGCACTTCACTTCATCAGTTTACGACTCCCGGATTGACATTTTAAATAGCAATTTAGGACATACTAAATTGACCAAACACCATCCCTAACTGGTCTTTTCATGCAAGGAATGTCTCATCAATCTCTAATCCATCCACCTAAATAACGCGAGTAATTCGATGGCCATGAATGAAACCCAGGGGGCATGCACCCTGGTCTGCTTTGACAGGATAGGGTAGGTTTCTGTGAAGGATATATGACTAGTCTAATACACCCATCCGTTTAGGAAAATGGGATTAGACCGGAATAAGATGCCTCCGTCAGAAGGTAGGCCTTTCCCGACAGAACAAATGTTTTGTCTGCAAATTGAAGGGTAACCTAGAAACTCTACTTCGCTATACCTAGGGGCATACAACCCCTTTTGCACACAAGTGAAAAATGGCCAACGTAACGCTAACCCCATAGTTTTGCTGACTTCGATCACTTAGGTTAGGTGACTGGTCGAACCGATCGTTCACCTTTGCAGGGGCTAGATGGCACCAACGAAGTAAAGGAAGAAGTTTTCCTACCTAACCTCAGTATTTATTTAACCCCTACGATAGTAGTTGGTCGTTCCTAGCTTGCATGCAAAAGGGAGCGGAGCAAAGTTTCGAATGGTGCAAGCTCCTTAAAAATTGAACCTATCGGTGAGACATCCTTATTATATGACTGGCACGAGCAGTTTTTATGCGAAGTTCAAGCTCGTTAAAAATTAAACCTAAGAAATGAGCAAATGTTCCCCCCAGAGTTTAAGCTCATTAAAAAATGAACCAACCTCCGGTAAATAACCATTGTGAATGTATTATCATCAGCCTTTTGAACCTTCGTCGTGTTCTTACCATCACCTCCACTCCGTTTGGCCGATCATATGCCTCCGCTTGATTGTTTACCCTTTTGAGGAACAACTGCGAAGAGTGATTTTGTTAGCCATCCCTGTGGCATTGTCGTGATTAGAAAATTCTAAACCTTACCTGGAATCAGCAGCTACTCGAAATTATCACTCATTCCTCAAAAACGAGTCTCCTTTAAGCTCTTTTCACCTGACTCGTAAAATATGAAAAGATTGCTGAGCAGTTGGCCTCTCCAGCTCGTTAAAGCTACCGGGAGTGCTATCCCTCCTCTAGATTTTAATCTTTTTGGACCTGAGGGATTATTACACAAAAATATCGAGCACTTGTCTTGTTCGGCTCATTAAAACTATCAAAAATTCATCCCTTTCGTATTGTTTTATACTTTTTCAGACTTAAGGGATTCTATGACGAAAAAGGATTACTGGAGTTTCCTTTCCGTCCCTTTTCAGACTCTCTAAAATTGAAAAAGGAACGAGTTATCTTTGTCGTTAAACTCGTTAAAGCCAATAGCGACAAACTTGTACATAGAGACGAGAACGAGTTTCACTATCGCTAGGCTCGTTAAAACATAGCGACGGGTTTGCCGGAGGGAAAATTATAGAAGAAGCATATGTTATCCTCCTCAAGCTTGACAAAAATAAAGAGGTACTGGTCAGCAATGACTGGGGAAAATTGGGAAGAAAACTTGAAGAAACTTTATTGGTAGCGAGTCGCTCTTAAACATGACACTTTCACTCCATCACCATGATTGAGTCGGGTTGGGTTATTCCGTTCACCGATCATATTACCATTGGTCCACCGTACCATCCATCGTTGGGGTTAATGCTACCAATCCATTTCAGTGTCGTCGATATGTTCAAGGGAAGCCGATCAGAGAATTCACCAACCCATCTTGTGTCTCATCTGCCGCAATACATCCACGCTCCATTCTTTCATCACTGCCACCCTGAACCCTATATCACCAGATCGTTTTCACCTCCACAAAATCATTTTCTCCGTTCCGTATCGTAGATGTGGAATTCATTAAGGCCCTCCTACGACGGGTCACTTCTTGTCGACGACAGCTCATTATCCAAGAAGTCGACCTAGGAACAACCCTTTCAGTACTTTGAAACTTGCATGCCTCAATGGCAAGTTTCTCACTTCCAGCGACAAGTTTACATCAATGGCCTTCGACAGAAAGATTTTGCGTGGTGTTCGACGCCAAGTCCCTTTTTTCACACCGCGCGAATTGTACTGTAGTACCTTGAGGGTCATCATCATTATCAGTGATTCCTCTCACGCCTGTTAACAGCTTAAATCATTGGCTGGTAATCAGGAATGTCTTTCCATGTTCGACTCCAAAACATTTTTCACATGGATCGACTTGTACTTTGGGCGAAGATTGGACGAGCTTGAAGACCCCGAATCTAGTTTATTCCATCCAGGCTGCGATATATTCAGGAAAATAAATACATCAAATGCACATCATTGCTACACAGATGATCATCTGAATCAAAGGATGATGGCTCTACCAGAATCATCAGTTTGCCACACAAACAGTTGTCTGTCCTATGTACATCAAAATGAATTTATAAAGTTGAGCATGGGAATGCCCGCCTCAGCTAGATCATGAAAATGTTACGAAGATAATGTATTGTATTGTATCTTATTACAGGTCACCTTCCAATTAAAAATAACCTCGGATCCTCATGATAAAACATTTCACCCGACATCAAAATATTTTCGACCTCATGCTTTAGGGGGCAACTGTTATAGACATATTTGGGCACTGTAACCCCAAATCATATATTTCCATAAACCAAGGGCTCCTGAGTCCCTAAAAGTGTTGTTTCATGCCCTAAAGGAACAAGGTCAGCTGATTACATCATCTCCTAGAAGTTCTCCACAGAAAACTACTCAGAACTGGTCAAAACTAGACCATACAGACTGCTCAGTGCAGAGGGTTGTGATGCATCTCACCTGCTCAGTGTTAAAAGTGTGATGCATACTGGAAAATCCCTTCTGTAGGGTGCAATGGGTGAGAGTAGGACAAATGGCAGAGACAGTTTGCAAGGTGGAATGATCATGGAATCTTCTAGAAACTTCTCCTGTGACACTTGCCTCTCTGAATTCGCCCAGGGATGAGTAAGAGATCATCAATCTCCAAGTGGAATCAAGAACTATCAAAGAGAGGACACTAATAAAAATCCTAGAAGTTGACTCACCCTCTTACAATCATTTATATATGGATCCCTCATCCCAGAGATCCAAGGGGCTGGAATCTTGTATCTTGTAAGGAAGTGTTGTTGGTTTCCTGGTGGAATATCATAGCGTTGGGTATTCTAAGCTTTTCATGAGGTGAAGAAGGGTTTTCATGCTGGGAGGATGATGTTGGGTCAGATCAATGGGTTGTAATCCTCTCTTCTAATCTCTATATCAATAAAGTTATTCAAGTTTTCCTCCACATTCTTGTATGTTTTCTAATATATGCATGTATGTGGTCAATATATATCTGGTCCTAATTGTTTACAATTGTAGATCTCTGCACTTTGAATGTATTATGTTGCTTTGACTTTACAGGTACTCTTTGAAGTGGACTGGTCAAGGGAGGAGCGGCAAAGATCTGTCAAAGGGGGAGAAGGAACAAGCAGAGAACCAAGCGAAAGATCGAGGTTGGTATTCTTTGCTCCTCTCCTATCTATTTCTCATAAAGGAAAGCAAAAGTACTTTAATCTATTTGTTTCTAAGATAGCTACCCATCTTAGTGGGACTAGTAGCTCTGCATAGACACTAGATTTCCCGATAACAAATGTGGAAGACATTGAAGGACCTCTACCAGAATAGTAGCGACCAGAGGAAATTGGCACTCAACGATAACCTTCGAAGAATCAAGATGGAGAAGGGAGAAATTATTTCCAAACATCTGAACAAGCTCACCACCTGTAGAGATGAGCTTGGTAGTGTGGGAATAACTACTGATGATGATGATATGGTGAGCCTCACTCTCCTTGGCCTTCCAAAGAGTTGGAATGGCTACCCGGACTCCGTGAATGGAAGGGAGAAACTATTGGATTGGGAACGACTGTGGTTGAATCTTATGTAGGACGAGATCAAGAGGAGCACATGAGATGGTTCTTCATCCAAGAATGATGATGAAGAAAATTAGGCCTTAGCAAGTAAGGCAAGGAAAGGGAAGGGGAAGGCTTCCCATTTCAAATCGTATTCTTCTCATGGAGGGAGGAAGGGTGACATGTCTAAAGTAATATGCTTTAATTGTCACAAGATGGGACATTATGCGACTAATTACCCATCGAAGAAGTCCAATAAGGGATCCTTGGAAGGATCGGAAGGTGAGGCATTAGCCTCTCAGTTCGAAATGGACTTTACCCTCATCACATTCATGGTGTCATCGATGATGGGTTGTGTCAGGTATCTTGACAGTGGAGCCTCATTCCACATGATCGGTGATAAAAATTTATTCAGTGCCTTGGAGGAGAAAGACCTCAAGATGCGCATAGAGATGGGTGACGACGGAGGTATAGTGTTTCAGGAGTGGGCAGGGTTTCTTTTCAAAGGGAGCATGGAACTCCTCTCACATTGACAGATGTGATGTATGTGCCTGGACTGAAGAAGAACTTGGTATCGGTCATGATGTTGGAGGACAAAGGCTATGATGTTGTCTTCAGTAAAGGAAAGGCATTCCTAAGACACATATCCACGGGTCAGACCAAGAGGATAGGGATTTAGGTGAATAATCTCTATAAACTAGGGGTAGATGATTGTGCAGCATTGAGTACGAAAGTAGAATTGATGCAAAGCGAAGACATTGGCGAGTTGTGGCACAATGTGTTGGGCCATTTGCACCATGGGGCTTTAAAGATAATGCATCAGATATCTACAGGACTTCCCAAAGATAAAATTGAGCAAGTTGACACATGCAAAGGTTGTACCTTGGAAAATTACACCAAGTCTTCGTTCCATGATCGAGATAGTCGAGCAGAGGCTATCTTAGAGTGATTTCATATTGAATTGTGTGGACCATTCTCGACGGCATCCACAGTGAGGAAAAGGTATTATGTGATTTTCGTTGATGACTATTCTCGTAAATGTTATATTTATTTCATGCAGAAGAAGGACCAAACCTTCACAAAGTTTTGTGAGTTCAAAGCTTTGGTCGAGAAAGAGTCAGGGAAGAAGATCAAGGCTTTAATAATTGACAAAAGTGGAGAATATGTCTCTCAAGAGTTTAAGGACTTCTGTGCAGCAGAAGGAATTAAACGAGAGTTGACGACACCTCATAACCCACAGCAGAATGGGGTGTTTGAGAGGAAGAATAGAACTATTGTAGGGGCAACACGGGAAATTATGCATGACAAAGGCCTACCACTTCACTTGTGGGTTGAGGCATGCAACACAGCGTTCTATTCGCAGAATAGAAGCCCGCATCACATACTTGGGATGAAGACACCAGAGGAATATTTCTCTAGGTAAGAGACCATATGTGGGTCACTTCAAGATCTTTGGCTCATCGGTATATTGCCATGTGATAAAGGATGCACGGAAGAATCTTGAGCTGATAGCAAAGTTGGGGATATTTGTGGGGTACATTGATACACCTCACAACTATCGGGTGTACTTGCCTACCAGTTGGAGGACAGTGGTTCACAGAGACCTCGAGTTTGATGAGCAGAAGGGCATGCGAGTTTCCCTTGAGAGGGAAATCCAACTACAAGTTGTGGAGGAACTGTTGGTTCCTAAGGAAGAGGAGTCTCAGACTTATGCAAAGCAGCCGCATGCAGAGGTTCCAGGAGTGGAGACATCCACTCAAGAAGAGTCTTCCAGAGATGGACGGAAGTGCACAAGAGAAGCTGACAGATTGTTGGAGGATGCGAGAGAGAATGTGGGAGCACCATCTTCTCAGCATAGACAGAGGAAGTCACCTGAGAGGTACACTGGATATGTGGCCCTTGCTGGGGAATGTGTTGAGACTGAGCCATCTTCCTTTGAGGAAGTAGTGCAGCAGCCGATTTGGGTTGATGCTATGGTGGAGGAGTATGACTCCATAGTTCGTAATAGTGTTTGGATCATCGTTCCGAGATTGGAGAACAAATCAGTTGTGAGTTCCCATTGGCTTTACAAGGTAAAGCAAGCTGTTGATGGTGGTGTGGAGAAGCATAAGGCAAGATTTGTTGCCCGTGGCTTTTCATAAGTTGAGAGGACCATGTTGCTGCAGTATATTTCGATAGAGGAGCAAGATGCTGACATTTTGACAAAGGCATTGTCAGAGTGTAAATTCGAGTTCCATAGAGACAGGACCGGGGTGGTAGATAATCCCTTTCTTGTTGAGAGGGAGTGTTGAAATATGGCAACAAGAATATTCCAATTTTATTTTTCCTTGAATTAAATTGTGAATTAAAATCGAATTTAGTCTTAACAGTTACTTGGAAATAATTAATTAATTTATTTTAAATTAATTAGTTGGGTAAATTCAAGTTAGAAGTCTTTCAGAAGTCATGCAAGAGTTATCCCTCAAATTAAGAAGATAATATTGAGTTATATTTTAGTTTTAATTAGTTAATAAGATAAGATTGAGTTATACCTGAGTTTTAATTGAGTTATATGAGGAATTTTGCATCTACAGATAAATACTAATTCCCTAGGTAGGTAGCTATACCTAGAACAATAGATTTAGAGCGCTTATCCTTTTTCTATAGATGATAAATAAGACAAGGGAATAAAAGGACCTACTTGTTCTTTCACTTTCCTTTTGTCTCCTTTGTATGAATCTTGTCGCTCCTTCTTGAACTTAACTCGCTCAAAAAGTACCTGCAAGCGTAAACAAAAGACAGAGAACCAATCAAAGCAAGAGATCTATCGACTATAAGTAAATGGAATTAGATACATTCACACATATAAACATCATATATCAAGATAAGCATATGGAAAAAGGTGTAAACAACTTTATTAAGTAGAAAGAAGAATTACAACCATGAAGTCTGATCCATTGTCACTCTTCCAGCTTGGGTTCCAACCAACATCACATCAATAGCACAGCACTCTGGCAGCATAAAAATACTTGCTTATAATCTCAATCCTCACACCAACAGTATCTCCTTACAAATTCTCAAAGTACATCCCCTGATCACTTAGATGAGTGCTCAATTTATAGGAAAATGGAGGAGGTTTGGTCATAAATGAGGGTATTGAAAGGTCGTTCAAACGTAGATTTAGTTTCCATGGAGGAATGGATGAGAGGATAGGAGGTTACTTAACTCATTCCATATCCATTTTCAAGCTCATAGGAGATGATAAGTGTGGGAATCTTCTAGATGGCTCCAGAAGATAAGAATATTCCCAGAACCCTATGTTGAATTCACTCAATCTCACCCAACGTAGGTCAAAGTGGGCCTAAGTTCGGTGCAGAGCACCCTTGCATGGTCCTACCTATGCTGGTCCTTCAAGGAGTCATTTCAGGATGTCTTCAAGCCATGAAACTATCAGGGAAGGAGGCATTCAAAGTGTTTACTTTTCTAGGGCATGTAGCAACTAAATTAGGGTTTGATGAGCCCTAATAGTACTGATCTGGATGATGGGAGTGATGTGACCAAATGGATCTGTAACAAACCTCTTCTTGTTTCTCTTGTGCCCTAGAAAGTCTCTCTTGTGATTGAATGATTCATTCATTATCTTCATTACAAATTCTTATTTCTACCTTCAAACTTTTGAAAGTGTCTGTTATGTCAGGAGAGTACCCTATAGAAAATCTTGTATATTCACAACCTCATGCAATGTACTAAACCATAGGACAATAATATACTTCTACTTTCAACCAGCAAAAGCCAATAGATCGATGAAAACAATATGAAGAAGAAGAAGATAAATCAATGGCATATAACACAAGATATATCTGGGGAAATCCACTACTCAAAACCCCGCTATCTGTATTGCATATATCAGAAATATGAGTGAAGATAGAAAGCTTTTTATCACTAGAACAATTCTGCACAAGTATCCTCAACTCTCTCAGCTCACAAGCTATCTCTTGGCCAACACTTAGCCAATTCTACAGCTATCCAAGCTCCTAATATCTTGTGTAATTCCTAGGATGAATAACCCATATTTAAAGGGAATTCATGATTCTAAAACCTCACAATCCAAACATAGGATCAGTCTCTGATGCATGCATGATATTTACACTCCAGTAAATAATACCATTGAAAGTAAACTATCCCTGCACTCTAGTCTCAACCAGGGCTTTCTCTAAACTAACATGCATGAGTTTCTCCTGAGGGAATCTTCAGTTAACTGGAGTAGAACTAGTGGATGCATTAGTGCACCAACTGGCTGTTAGTCCTCTATTAGTTCCAAAAATAATTTATAGCTAATTTAACTTAACTTGACTCAGTAAAATGAGTGATCTAATTTCCAACACAATTTAAACTCATACTGGACCCCTAAAACTTAGGGAGAACATATACATGACTACATAAATACTTCCAACTCGAAATTCCTAAGATAATTAAGTTAATTAAACTTAATTAACTATTTACAAGTTGCTACGAGAATAGAATTCGATTTTAATTCTCAGTTTAATTCAAGGGCATATTAAACTGGAATTTATTTTTGCCATTTCTCAACACTCCCTCTCAACAAGAAAGGAATTATCAGCTACCCGGATCCTGTCTCTATGAAACTCGAATTTACATCTTGATAATTCCTTTGTCAAAATGTCAACATCTTTCTCCTTTTTGGGAATGTACTCTAACAACATAATACACCTCAATACACAATCTCTGAGATGACAATATTGGATATCAATATGCTTGGACCGATCATGAAAAACTAGATTTTCAGAGACTTTGATACAACTTTGATTATCGCAGTAAATCACGATTGGATCCATTTGCTAACCAAACAAACCAACTAGGATCTTCCTCATCCAAATGGTATCACATGCTTCCTGACTCACAGCCATGTACTCTACTTCTATCGAACTGAGTGCAACTGATCTTTGTTTCCTGTTGTACCAAGAAACTATCGTCGACCCAATACTGAATATCTCTCCTGATGTGCTTTTCCTGTCGGATGTACTCCCTACCCAAACTACATTGGTGAAGCCTTGAAGATTCAATCCCTCTATCCATATGTACCATAATCCATACTAAGAATTTCCCTGGAAGTATCTCAACACATGCTTTTCCACTTCCAATACAACTTGGTAGGCCTAACCATCACTTGACTAAGATGGTTAACTGTATAGCACATATCCAGTCATGTGTTCACCAAGTACATGAGTGAACCCACAAGATTACTATAAACGGTAGCTTCCACTACTTCCCTTGAATTAAAATCCTCCTTCCTCCAGTTACCTACTAGAGAAGTCTCCATGGGTTTGCAACTCTCCATGCAAAATCTCCTGAGTATCTCATTGACATACTTGCCCTGAGACACAAACAACTCCACATCTCCTAGCCATACCTCCATGCCAAGAAAGTAATGCATGAGCCCCATTTCCTTCATCTCAAACTCTCTTGCAATGTCCTCCTTGCAAGTCTACTTGATCAATTGATCATCACCTATTAGTATGACATCATCAACATAAAGTACAATGATCAATAGTTTACCTTCCACCACTATGTGGTATAGGCTCGCATCCACTTCACTCTTCATGAATCCCAACCCAATGAAGTAGCTATCTATCCTAGTGTACTAAGCATGAGGTGCTTGCTTCAACCCATACAACGCTCTCTTGAGGTGGCACACATGCGACTCACGGTCAAAGGTCTCAAAACCTTTAGGTTTCTCTATGTACACCTCTTGCTCAATCATGCCATTAAGGAAGGTTGTCTTCACATCCATCTGATGTATCTTCCAACCCATCTGCCTTGATAGTGCCAATATAGATCTGATTGATGAGTACCTTGCAACAGGAGCAAAGGTCTCATCATAGTCAATCCCTTCTACCTGTGAAAATCCATACGCCACAAATTTAGCCTTATGCTTCTCCACACTACCATCTGCAGCTTGCTTTACCTTGTAAAGCCAACGAGATCTCACCACTCACTTTTCTTCCTCTCTCGGGACCATATCCCAAACATTGTTACAAACAATGGAGTCATACTCCTCCACCATGGGATCAACCCAAACCAACTGTTGCACTGCTTCCTTATAGGAAGAGGGATTTCTTACAACACATTCACCCATAAGAGCCATGTATATAGTGTACCTCTCAGATGACGTCCTCTACTTGCACTGCAAAGTGGATTCTCCCACATTCGCCCATGCATCATCCAACAATATGTCAGCCTCTCTGGTGCACTTTCTTCCCTCTCTAGAAGACTTTGCCTAAGTGGATGTCTCCACTCCTGGATCCTCTGCATGTGGCTACTCCACATCAATATGAGGCTCCTCAAACTTAGGATCTAAGAGTTCCCGATCCACGTGTAGCTTAAGCTCCCTCTCAAAGGAAACTTGCATGGCCTTCTCCTCATCAAATCTGGCGTCCCTGTGAACCACTATCATCTTGTTGGTCAAAAAGTACACCTGATAGTTGTCAGGTGTATCAGTGAACCCCAAAAATATCCCCAACTCTATTGTCGTCTCAAGCTTCTTCCATGCATCTTTGGTCACATGACAATATACCGATGACCAAAAAATCTTAAAGTGACCAACATCTTGCCTCTTACCAGAATAAGCCTCCTCTTGTGTCTTCATCTCAAGTATCTAATGTAGGCTACAGTTTTGAAAATAAACTATTGGGTTGCATGCCTCATCCCACAAATGTAGTGGTAGGCCCTGATCATGCAACATCACCCTCGTTGCCCCTACTATGCTTCTGTTCTTCCTCTCAACCACCCGATTTTGCTAAGGGTTATGGGGTGTCATCAACTACCGTTTAATCCCTTCCACTGCACAGAAGTTCTTAAACTCATTTGAGATATACTCACCACCATTATCACTCTATAGGGCTTTAACCTTCTTGTCTGACTTATTCTCCACCAATGCTTTAAACTCACAAGAATTTTTGAAAGTTTGATCATTTTTCTGCATGAAAAATATCCAAAATTTACGAGAATAATCATCAACAAATATAACATAATACATGCATTTGGACGTGGATGCTGTCAAGAATGGTCCACACACATCTGAATGGACTCACTATAGAATAGCCTTTGCTCGACTATGTCTGTCGTGAAAGGAATACTTGGTGTATTTTCCCAAAGTACACCCCTTGCATGTATCAACTTGCTCAAGTGTACCTTTGGGAAGACTCGTAGAGATCTACTGCAATATCTTCAAAGCCCCGTGATGTAAGTGGCCTAATCTCCTATGCCACAACTCACCAATATCTCGGATCTACACCCTTTTTTATTTTTTGATCAAAGAAGCACACTCGTTTTCTTCCAGCTTATATATAGTCTTCACCTGAATCCCTATCTTCTTTACTTGACCTATGGCTATGTGTTGAAGGAATGCCTTTCCTTTCAAGAAGATCACATCATAGCCTCTATCCTCAAGCACGGCAATAGATACCATGTTCTTCTTCAACCCGGGCACATACATAACATTCTTCAAGTTGAGTGGAACCCCGGGCTCCCTCTGAAAAAAAATCGTGCCCAATCTAGTAACATTATACTTCATATCGCCACCCATCTCGATATGCATCTGGAGATCTTTCTCTTCCAGGTAACTAAATACATCTTTGTCACCAGTCATGTGGAATGAAGCTCCACTGTCTAAGTACCATACACTTCCCATCATTGATGACACCATGCATGCAACGATGGAAAAGTACAATTTGAATTGAGAGGCCAAAGCATCACCCACCGCTCCTCCTGAGGACTTCTTCTTAAACTTCTTGAGTGGACAATTTATAGAAAAATTACCTAGTTCATGACAACAAAAGCACTTAAATTTGGAATGGGAGGATTTTCCTTTCCCGTTATTTGCCTTAATCACTAAGGCAAAATTCTGTTCATCATCAATCTTTGATGAAGAGCCATCCCTGGTGTTCCTCCTGATCTCCTCCTGCATCAAATCCGACCACATTCATTCCCAATATTGCAACTTCTCCCAACCATTGAAATAGTCCTGACGACTATGCCAACTCTTTGGGAGTCCTAGAAGAGCAAGGCTCACAATATCATCCTCAGCAACCATGATTCCAACACTTCCAAGTCCATCATGACATTGAGTGAACTTGGCCAAGTATTTTGGAATAGTCTTGCCTTTCTCCATTTTGATTTTTTGAAGTTTGTCCTTCAATGCAATTTCCTTTGGCCACTCTTGTTTTGATACAATTCCGTCAATGTTTTCCACATAGCATATGGAGTTTCCTTTCCATGGAGACTCGAGACAATGTGGTCTCGAACTCCCTCAAGGATTATCTGCCTCTCCTTCGCCACATACTTCTTCCATTTAGCCAAATTTTATGCATTCGATGCTATTGGATTAGGAGTTTCTTGATCAACGAATTCCTTCAAGCCATTATCCTCTAACACGGCCTCCATTTTGTCCCTCCAGGACACAGCCTCCATTTTGTCCCTCCAGGCTATAAAGTTCGAGCTACCTTCCAAGGCATACTCAAGCCGTAAATAGTAGAACGCCATCTACCAATCCTGAAGTATGTATTGCAAATTCGAATTTCAATTTTAACCCAAAACTCAAAACTTTGAAAGCTCCTCTAGCATACTGTCTTCAACTCTGATACCATGTAGAAAATAATGTAGATTCATAAGCTCATGCAATGTACTAAAGCATGGGACAAGAATCTACTTCTACCTTCAACCAGCAGAAGCCAATAGATCAATGAAAACAATATGAACAAGAAGAAGATATAGAAATGGCACCTAACACAAGAATAATCTGGGGAAATCCACTGCTCAAAACCCCACTATTTGTATTGTATATATCAAAAATTTGAGTGAAGATACAAATATTTCTCCCACTAGAACAATTCCGCACAAGTATGCTCAACTCTCTCAGCTCATAATCTAGCTCTTGGCTAGCACTTAGCCAATTTTGTAGCTCACCAATCTCCTAATCTCTTGCGTAATTTCTGTGATGAATAGCCTATATTTAAAGGGAATTCATGCTTCCAAAACTGTGCAATCCAAACATAGGATCAATCTCGGATGCATGCATGATATTTACACTCTAGTAAATAATACCACTAATAGTACATTGTCCCTGCACTCTAGTCTCAACTGGGTCTTTCTCTAAACTGACATGCATGAGTTTCTCATGAGGGAATCTTCAGTTAACCGGAGTAGCACTAGTGGATGCATTAGTGCACCAACTGACTGTTAGTCCTAAAGTGTTTCAAAAATAATTTAGAACTAATTTAACTAAACTTAACTCAGTAAACTGAGTGATCTATTTCCAACTCAATTTAAACTCATACTAGACCCCTAAAGCTTAGGGAGAACATATACATGACTATAGAAAGACTTCCAACTCAAAATTCCTAAGCTAATTAAGTTAATTAAACTTAATTAACTATTTACAAGCTGATATGACAATAGAATTCGATTTTAATTCTCAGTTTAATTCAAGTACAAATTAAACTGGAATTTCATGTTGCCATTTCTCAACATACCCATCACCATGTTGCGCATCTGATCTATAGGGAGAATCTCGTAAACTGGAGTCCACCATTTTTCTATTCATCTTTGATATTCTACCTACAATGATATCATGTCAGATAAAACAAACATAAACATACCAACATACCTTAGTGTAGTTCAGGGGAGGATATCTCATTTGCTAGATCAACCTTATTAGCACGATATATATATCTATATATAGATATAGATATAATCACATCAATAAGTCGACATCATCTAACTCATTATCCCAGTTTCCATGCATGATTCCACAACTATAACACCGTCTGGACACGATGCATGCATAACAACATATAAACACTAACATGCATAACAAATGCATATACAAACAAAATGCATTCACAACAAATGCATCCTAACAACAACACCTTCAACTTCTACACGAACACACAACTGCAACAATGATCGATATCATGCATACATAACAAACACATGGACCACAAGCATAATGAACACATATGAAACCATCATGTATTCATGAAAAACACATTCTACCCATTCAATCCACATGTTGACCCATGCTCGGATACCAATTTGTAACCACCCTCCTCCCACACTTACTCAAGCTAACTGTTCCACTAGGGTAAATATGTGACAAAGAGTTACTATGATATGATTCAACTCCCCAAGTACATTAAGGAAGTGGAATCGACAAACAAAAACCAAACTAACCTTCCTTAGGAGATAAAAACCCCTAGGGACTAATAACCCACTCAAGGTGCCCAACCCCTAAGTTAACTGGCTTTTTAACTGAACTAAACCCCCAATTACTCCCATGAAAATATTTTCATGCGAGTGTAACACTCCAGTCACACCCACAACAAGGTATCCATGCATCTGTGGTCTTTTTCAAGCAATTTTGTGCTGAAAACCCTGATATCTGAGCCACTTTTTCAAGTCGAGGAATAGAGCCTCTGCACAAAACTTCATGAAATTCTCAGAAATGATAAATAACAAGAAGACAAGGCCTCTAATTCAAAACTTGAACAAGGACCTGACTTGACTCATCCTAACCATGACAGGAATTTCGTTAAACACATAATGAACATGTAATGTACAAGTCATAAAAACACACCTAAACATAGGGACTTCACATTTACTTGAGATTCATCAAGAAGGGCTGATGCCCTCTCACATTAGCATCATTGTCATCTATTAGGTCAATCATTCATTAACATTTCATCTACTAACCAAAACATGAAGAGAGCCATAACTCAAGACTATCATAAAATAATACGTATAACCAACATATAACTAGATAAACAACAATAATAGAACAACCATCATAGCCACATACTAACAAGTACATTTACACATAGAACACAAGAGGAAAAGAGCTCTTACTAACATATGCAAATCCAACCAAGTCAGCACTTCCATGTACCACCTGACCATAGATTGGGCTAAACCAAATCTTTCTTTCAGCTAATCACCCCCACACCATATTCTAAGCATGACTGTTGGATCTCATGGAATAATCCAAAAAAAACAAACTAGGGATTCCAGAGGCCAAACCACCTCAACCCTCAACCAGTGATTCCACCGAACATCACTAACCATCATTGGATTAGTCTATATCCAAGTTGTCCAGGACTCCAGAGAGTTTGTTCCAACTCATCTTCTAGGACTAGTAACTCAACCAATAGTTGATACTGGGCTCCAGAGTGTTTTTCCAATTAAGGCTCTCGGACTAGTAACTCAACCCCCTAAGGGCTCCAAAGCATTTTTTGAACCAATATTTCCAAGACTAGTAACTCAACCCAATATATTATAGGACTTCTAGAGCATTTGTCCAACCAAGGCTCTAGGAACTAATAAGTCAACCCATAGCCATAAGGAACATGAGCACCAACTAGAAACAAAAGGTAAAACCCACAACACCATGGTTATCTAGGAAATGGAAGGGCTAGGAAAAACCACTATCAATCCAGGCAATCCTCCATGTCAATGACATATCATAACCAAATAACCACATGCATATGCCATGCATGTCAAAACTAGCAAGGAAATCGTACATGCAACTTGGTACCTACAAGAAAAATTTGTTGTAGTTGCTAATAATGTTGTCCTCTTGTGCTTTCCTATTCTTCTTTTGCCTTCTTGTTCTAAATCCCAAGTAAGCCACACTCCTCCAAGAGTGCTCCAAGAAAACTCTAAGTGTCCAAGAGTATGAGAGAGAGAATAGGAGAGAGAGAGATCCAAGCTAAAACTGGAAAAAGGTTGTGAATTGATCCTCAGAAGCCTTTTTATTAATGAGGCCTCTTTTTTCTTCATTATCCATTATTTTCCTTCAATTTCGTTATCACATGCAATTTGTAACCTTTTACCTTCCTTTTCTCCTATTTTTCATTATTTCATAAATAAAATGCCAATTAATGCCATTTTTCCTTTGACAATTTCCACAACCATTAATTAATCACCAGTGATCCCCATCACTATGTTTTTTCCCAACATTCAACTTAGAATACATGCCCCATGACCTTGGTTATTATTTTTCCTTTATTAACTTTATTACATGGATTTTTAACCTGGGGTTGTTACAAAATGCATGCACAACATTGAGAACAACAATTCCCAACTTAGCCAAGGCATATGTTAGCTCAAGCCCATTTACTTTACATTTCCTTGTTACCTTTCTCATGACCATACTGCCACTATCCATTCATCCCCATGGACCCAACCAACCCAACTGGTTGTCATATTCTTGCCTTCAGATACCCATTATTCATATGTTGAGCCTCATCTAGGTCTTACATTACCTATTGGGTTCCACTAAGCTCTCCCGAGCTCCATTAACTTTCCTCTTTCCCCAACCAATTCCCAAGACCCTCAAAACATAAAAGGCAAGAACAAGAAGGAAGTATAAAGAAACAAGGAAAACCAAACAACAATACAACACCACAAACAAAGTGGCATGGCCATGCACCAATCACAGTCAAAATTGTAAATCAAGCACAAATAAATCATGAAACACCAAAAGCACATAACTTTCAATAGACACCGTGACTCAACCCCATGATTTCCTAGTGCTTCCAAGGGTTCATAAGTAAAAGCTTAGCTCAAGCCTTTTTCAAGCTTAGGGCAGCAGAACTGGATCAACTCACTAAAGGGAATGTTGAAAGGGCAAGCTAGGAGAGTAAAGTGTAGGTCTTTGGAACAGGGCGGTGAAATGGTTTTAACCAGGGTGAGAGAGAAATTAAGGGTTCTCAAACTGGGATATAAATGAGGAATAGAGGGTAATCGAAAGTAAAGGACACTTAAGAATCCTTTCATCTGGATTAGAAAGAAACAATCTAAACTAAGAAGAAATTAAGAATTCCTTAACTTAGATATAAGTAGAAAACATTTATATGCCTAACTATTAAAACAGAGTGTAATTAAACAAATTCTGAGATATTGTTCTAGTTATAGCATTCAGATTCAGAAATACATTAAAGATTGTGGAGAAACTTTAAGAAAGATAACAATAACATGAGAAAATACTTGTCTGCACTTCACTTAACACATGAATCCTATGAAATATCTTGTCTTTATTCATCAATCCAGCTTGTTGGCTCAATCAATGATACAATAGCTTTACAGTCTTTTGAACAAGAAGTCTATAGAAATGTCTAAGAATCTACCCTACATACTTCGAATTGTGAATTATTTATACAAAAATAATTACAAAATATCTCAAACTAACTTGAGTCTTAATCTAGGAAATCAAAATATCTTCTTGCAGGAAGATAGAGACAGCTATTAAACTGCTTTCATGTTGTCCCATTTATTATGGTACTGCTGCCCTTTATGGTTTGGTTTTAGCCCTTTATGCTCTTTTTTGTTTGAACTTTCACGCTGGAGGCTTTAGTCACTTTAGGCTTTCATCTGATAATCTTTGACACTGATACTCTTTGATCCTGCTAACCTGTGTTCATCTTTTCACCTGGATGTTTGACTTTTACCTTTTTACTGCATTTTTCTTACACTAAATTAGTCAATTTTTCCCACATTTTAGCATCAGGTAATTGGATACTCAGCATCCTTCTGGATATTTCATCTACCTCAGTGTACTTGGAAAAAGTAGGGTTATTGACAACAAGTGTTTTACCTCATGCTAGAGGTAAAACAAGTTTTCAAACGTGTGCTATAGTACTTTTCCTATTGGAAATGCCTTCATTGAAGATGTACTAACCTGTTCTTTTGATAGCTCTCTGAGTTTGTTGCTATAATATTGTTGTGTCATGAGCTTATCATTTATAAGTAAGGAACTGGGTAACCCTTTCTCTCTCAAAATTTGAAACTTAGCCATGAATCTGTCAATGGCTACCTGCATATTTGGACATTTGTCCTCCAAGTTTAACATCAAGTTTATCTGGGAAAGGACCTTCCTCACTTCCAAAATTGTTTCAGTTTTGTCTTCTATATCTAATTCTTGAAGTTCATACTTGTTTTTACTATTAAGGAAGTGGATAAGTCTGGTAGCATCTTTAGGCATGTCTCCTAATTCTTCCTTGACTCTTTGGATAGCCTCTATGGCCATCTTTATTAGATCTATCTGTTCAAAAATCACTTGAATGGATGGAAAAATATCATTGACAGAGCCAATGATATTGGCCCATAATAGTTGCTTGGCTTGCCCAAGGGGTTCCTTTAGTGTCACATTTTCTCCATGGCTTTTGATCTTCCATTCATTCTGGCTGCCTTCTGCACTTCTTCCTTGTGCATGATTTTGGCAAGCTTGTAATCTGTTTCTAAGATTTTCACCTTTTCTTTCAGTTTGTTTGTCTCTGTAGCCTATATGGACATTTCCTCCATGGCTCTAACAAGCTTTACTGCTTCCTCACCTGATGCACCTACTTCTGATGTAGACTCTATGGAAACTAGTTGTGTTGTAGGTATAGGAGCTGTAGGAGCCAATGAGGCTGCCAATGTGGAAGGGACTGTTGTTGAGACTGTTGGGATAACATTTTCAGGTGTAGTGGAAATATCACTTTGCTTCAATTGGATTAAAGTGTCCAATTCCTTCTTTGTTTCTCTTAATTGATCATTGAGTTTCAGGACTATATCCATCAATTCTTCATGTCTAGTCTGGCAATCCAAGACTTCCAATGTCTGGGGATGCTGCAGCTGAGGTATCTTCAGTTGTTTTTTAAGTTCTGCAATGTCATCATTCTTCTTCTTTATCAGTTGTTCAGTGGCTTTAGTGTCTTTGGGATCATGTCCCAATTCAATCACTAAGTCTTCCAAAGACTTAATTATGGTGTCTTTGGCCTATGAGGAGGCCTTCTCTAACTGATACTGAGCTGAAATATTGCTTAATGAATTTTGCAACTAATGAGCAGCTATGGCTTTACCTGTGAGGGTTGAGTAAATCATCTCTCCAGCCTATTTGTGCAATTCTATTTGGTCAATTGGATGGATATCCCTTGCCAATACCTCAAAGTCAATATTTTTGTAGTTTGGTGATGTCCTTGGTTGTTGTGCAGTTGGTTTTATGAAGGACATCTGCAATTTTTCCTCTTTGATGTCAAAAGCTGAAATCAACCTGGTCTAATTGGTAGGTGTGAGTTTGAGATACTAAGCATAATTTTGGGCCTTCAGTTTCTCATTTCTCATCTTGATCTCTTTATATCTATATTTTATATCTTTATCCTTATCCGTAGGCCTACTAAATGAGGACACTTCTACACTTAGCTGCCTTTCCAAAATATGGGTCTGTGATGTGGATGGTCCCTGTGTTTCCCTAGATGGAGTTGTGCCTTTACTTATGTCCATATCAGTATCAATTATTTCTATTGAGCCTTCCATGTCTTCCTGCTCTGAAACAGGATTTAGCATAAGCCTTTTGCTCTGACTGGTCTCATATTGTATATCTGATGTGCCCATTCCTGAACTTGAGGGTTCCTCTCTAGTCCTTTTGGGGTTCTTCTCCTCATTCTGAGGAGTATGCATGATAGGAGGGGTGCTCATGGTTCTTTCTAGTTGTTCAGGTACCTATAGAAATGAGTTCTCATCAAGCTATCTTTCTAAGTCAATCAACGTATTCTCTACATCTACCTTTGTACTATCCCTATCTACAAGATTGTTTTCCACCCACTCAGATTGATTGGCATATCTTTCTATATTTGGTATGGGGTGATGAATATAAGGCCCCAACTTGGCCTTCTTTCTCAATCTGTTCATAAACTCCTGGGGGTCATACCTCCACATGAAACTCTTTTCGAACTTCATTTGCTGCAAAATTTGGTCTACCTCCTCCCCTGCCTTTCTATAATTGCAAATGAAGGGGCCTAACTAGTTTTTTACTTTAAATTGTGATCTTTTCTTAGCTGAGACAAAATTGATCTCATCAGAGTTCATTATTTGTCTATAGTACTCTAGAGCAAATAACCTCATGGGGAGGTATTTGGGCAGTTTATATGGTGCAAGTTAGCAACCATAGATTCTTATCTCTTTGTGATTTTGGTAAAGGTACCAATCTCCCACTTTGCTTTGTTTAGAGAACTGAAGCACCCTTTTGATCTCTTGAATTATTCTGGGTGGAGGGATTCCTATCAGCATGGTCATGACTAGATGAAAAAAAGAATAAATGAAATCTATATAGGTGTATGGTGATTGAAACTTGTGGAAAAGTGGGGTCCAAAATATGACAGACCTGGGCTGGCCTTTAGTATCCAGCTTCTGAAGAGTGAGAGGAAATCTGGCTGACTGATAGTATAGGAACATATGGTAGAGAACATATGAGTATTTAAATACTCTCTCATTGTGCATTCTGGTGAAATGTTCATGCATTATTTCAGCTATGAACTGGGCATAATCATACAAAAAGTAGGAGTTTGTCCTAGGGTGTAAATAGACATGAAGGGTAGGACAAGTTCATCAACAAATTCATCAGGGGTACAACCTAGAACACATTATATCATAGTCACAATATGCTTGCCCCTTTCAGAGAAAATGGTAGAAACATATGGAGGGGCATCTTTGGGGATATGTTTCTCTAAAACAATGAATGCCTAGAATATTTGGGCTAACCTAGACAAACTCAATTTGGAGTACTGGTCCAACAAATCCCCAATGGAGAGTGGGGTCAGGTTTGGACATGGTTGGACTTGTAACATTTCATTAATTGATTCAGCTGTAATGGTGAACAAAATCTTTTGGTCAGGGGATATAATAGCTCTCTGGCTGGGAATGTAACAGGAATGGCACATATGGACAATTTCAAGGAAGACATGCACTTGGGGAAATTGATATTTGGGAAAATTGGATTCCCAAAGACCAATGTCATTAGAATGGTTTAGATATTTGTCCCTACTCAAACAATGAAGTTTGAGCAGGACCTCATATGCACTGGTATCTTTGATTTGGAAATCCCTGTCTGCCAAGGGAAGGTGGTCTAGGTCCAGATGGGGAGTTGTGATAGGTTTAACATCCATGGTGATAGGGGCAGCCATAATTTAGTTCTTGCGGATTTGAATTTGGCTTTAAAGGTTTATTCAGGGGTTTTTTAAATGAAAATTTGAAACTTTCAGAAGGGTTTGGTCACAGGCTTCTAAATTTAAAGTAATTATCAATTAATTTTACTTAATTAAAATACTTCAAGAGTGAACGTTTTCAAATTTTGAAAGGAGGTCTGGTAATTCGTTCACAAATTCCCAGAGTTTAGGTGAATTGACTTCAAACTGGTGTTTTGGACGACGGCAGAAGGTTGAAAGGGCTCTAAGAGATTTGTAGGCGGTCTCCGTAGCTTCTTTGAGGACTGAAATGAGGTTAATTGGTAGTTTTCAAGTTTCCAGGTGTCGCACCGGTTTGTAAAGGTTTACAAATAGCTCGAGTGAAAAAAGATAGAAAAGGGCTTCCCAACCTTTTTATGGAGCAATGATCACTTTTTTGCGGCAAATTTTATGAATGAAAAGTAGGTGGTTTATCAGGTCGAGCGGGGAGGCAATTTCCCAGGCCATTGCACCGCTTATGAGGGTCGGGCAATATTAAGAAGGGGTCACCCGATCTACTTCAGAGATCAACACGTAACAGTCGGGGGACCGAGAAAAACCACTTTATCGGGCGGGTAACGATCGGCCATCGGGCGTGACCGATATGGCTGTGGACCATCAGATGTGGGGGATGGTGATTAGATGGCAATTGGAAAATAGAGGTGCACGGATGAAATGAACTATGGTGTCGGGGGGGGCAAGACTTTAATCTTTGGTGGTTTGTGATTAATTAAGACTTAATCACAGTTTTAATTGATCGGGCGGGGTTCAATAACGGGGTTTAGTTTAGGTTCATCGCGCAGGTGTGTATTAAGAGGGTTTTGTTAGGATATGGGGTGAATTGTATAGTTTTTATTAAAACTAAGGGTTGGGATATTACATAGGGGATTTAATTAATATAAGGGAAAAAGTATTATGGGATTTATATAATAAAATTAAAAATTAATATGAAATTGGCAGAGTGGGTATATCCTTAGTATAATGTAAAATGTAATATTTGTGCACTTTATTTACATACACTCAATACTTAGGATAAGATGTTTTGTGTGGGTTTTTTGAATGGAAAGGGATTTAACATGGAGTTTCTTTTCTTTTCCTCGACAAATGAAGTTTGACCTTAGAAAAGGGGTTTTATTAGGGTAGTGAAGGGGGATGACTTTCATGAAGGGGATTCTAACACTTGATTCCCATAAGTCATTAAGTCGAGGGTACGGTCCCGCCAAAAGTCAGAGAAATGCTCTGAGCCTCTTTGACTTGAAGGATTTAGATTATTAGAACATACTTGTGGATATGAAATTAGTAAGTAAGGGGAAAAATGAATGGGGGGGAGTTAAACATGTTAACTTGCAAACCTTTGTTTTTGCTTCCATAGTTGATCATACATATAGAAATATGTGTCTAAGCATGATGCATGTGTTTTGATCCAACCAATTTTATACTTCAGCAACCTTTCTTCTACTTACCCATTACTTACCCTACCATTTTTCTTCATTTTATTTGGGTGCATTTAGACTAGCAAACCCTTATCATCTATTTTTATTTTGAGAAGTAATCTATCTAATTCTAACCTTATATCATCCAAGGGATCAAATTAAACTGATGAGCTCCTTTTATTTTCTCTACCTATCTAATGATCTGCCAAGATTAAATTGTTTGGTCAGATTTTATTCTCTAACTAAAAACATAAAATTCAAAGCATGAAATGACCAAGATTAAACAGTTTGATTACCATGGATTGTGGCATGAATAACAAGTTGAACATAATCATTATTATGCATAAAAGTAAATAGTAGTGGCATTTAGACTTGCACACTTTCATGGTCTCTTTTTGTTTTTTGGGGTTCATATATTTTCATTTTTTTTACCTTTTCTTATTCTCTTTGTCCTTTGATTTTTCTTTTAGGACATACCCTCTTTACATTTTTTAATTTTTTTAATATGGAAAACATTTTCAAAAAGAAAAGGTATGTACAATATTACAAGGCTTAACCTTAGTCATTCAAAATTATGACTCCTATTGATATAGGAACCTAACAATGGCTCCACTTGGAGATGGCATCTTCTAAAAAGATGTCAAGAACTAATGAAGATCAGTAGCCTTTTAATTTTTGTTGATGTTACCTTGAAAAATGTCCTTCTGTGAATATGCATTATTGATACTTATGACAGTGAATCTTAGGGCCTTCTCTTCGGGCTTCAACTTCAAAGATTACCATCCAATCCAAACTAGACTTTTGAAAATAAAATATGTACAAATGGGAAATGAAAATTAGTAACTTGGTTTAAAGTAATGTTTTAGCATTTGACCATTCACTGGCCCACATTCTGTATTTGTACCATTAATTTCTCTCAAGAAGAAGGCATTATTTCATTTATAAGCATAAATGACATAGGGACCTTTCCATGGGAAATCAAATTTCCCATGTTTTCCTTTGTTTTCCCTCCTTGAATCCCACTAGAGCACTTTGTCACCAATGTAGAAATCTTCAGCCTTAGTTCTCTTACCAAAAATCTTTTTAATCTTTTCCTGCACAACTTGAGACCTGACATAGACCTCTTCTCTGGTTTGTTGTAGATGAATAGTTTGGTTGATTCTTCTTTGGATACTATTTGGTTCAATCTGCAATTCTTGTAGTATCTTCATTACTGGTACTCCCAAAGAGGATGGAAAGACAACTTCCATCCCATAAACTAATTGATAGGGAGAAGTACCAATTGATTTCTTAGTAGTCAATATGTCTGCCCATAAGGCATTGACTAGCTTTTTATTCCAAGTTTTCTTATTGTCCTCTAGTAACTTCTTGATGATGTTTACTAGGCTTTTGTTTGAGGATTCTGCCAATCCATTACCTTGAGGGTAATAGGTTATGGAATGGCCAAGGGTGATATGGAATTTATTGAAAAAATATATCATTCGGAATTTATTGAAAAAATATATCATTCTTTTGGATTTAAAGGTCGTTGCATTATCAGTAATGAGTTTAGTTGGACGTCCAAATCTTGACAGAGTATTGGTTTCAAGGAAGGTTATGATAACAGTATCTATGGCTTGCCTTGAAGGTATGGCCTCTATCCATTTTGTGAATTAGTCTGTAGCTATGAGGATCCATTTGTGCTGGGCAGAGGAGGGTGGGTGAATTTCACCAATGAAGTCTAAACCCCATCGTTGAAAAGGTATTGCTACAAAGATTGGCTTGAGGGGTAAAGGTAAGAGCTTTTTCTTCCCCTCAAGGATTTGGCATTTGTGATAGGAGGTCACATATATTTTGACATCAGCAAATGAGGTAGGCCAGTAGAAACCATCTCTAAGGATTTTATCTGCAGTGGTCTTCCAGTAAAGGTGTCCTCCAAAGTCACTTGCATGAAATTCTTCCAAGATCTTGTCAGCCTCATCTTTTAATAAATAATTGAGAAGAATACGTTCATGATCTCTCCAAAATAGAGCATTGTATAATATACAAAAGTTCAAGGATTTCATATTCAAAAACCTGCTTTTAGTCCTAGATAATTCAGGAGGAGCTTGTAAATTCGGTAAAACATAAATAATATCAGCATACCAAGGTGATTCAATAAAGGCCTAGCTAGTTAGTGGAGTCGCCATCTCCTCTTCATTATCTATTGTTGCAATAAAGTTTATATCCAGGGTCTGACAGTTTGATTCAGCCATGAGTTTGGCTAAACCATGGCCCTTGATTAACTTAGTAGGTTTTGTTTCTATATCATACTCTAAAATAGTAGCAATCCACTTTCCCCTATTTCCATAAGGACCATCCTGTGTTAGGATGTCTTTAACTACTGAATTAGGAACGTAGGCTACTATATGAGAATATAAGATGTATACCCTAAAATCATCAATGGCTTTGACTAAAGCCAAGGCTTTTTTTCCATTATATTCTACTTCAAGGGGGTATCTCTCAAGGCTTTGTTGAAGAAAGCAATGGGTTGTTCATAACCCTGGTCAATTTTCTGCAATAGAACTGCAGCAATTGTGTGCTAAGAAGCAAAGGAAAACAAGATGAAATCTTTGTCAAATTTAGGATTGATTAATATAGGTGTTTTATTCAAGGTTAGTTTAATATCTTTAAAGGATTTTTTAGCCACAACAGTCCATTTTATGGTGGAGTCCTTTTTCAGCAAGGTGTTTAGTGATCTAATTAACTCTGCCAAGTTAGATATAAATCTTCTAAGAAAAATGATTTTTCCTAAGAAAGCTTGTAACTCTTTAATGTTCCTAGGGTGTTTTATTTGCAGGATGGCTTCTATTCTAGCAGGGTCTATTCTTATACCATCTTTTGAAATTATGTGACCTAACAAATTTCCTTCTTCTAACCCAAAAACGGACTTTTTGGGGTTCAAGGAGATTCCACATTTCCTGCATTTAATAAAAACTTGCTTAGATGATCCAAATGTTGATTGTCAAATTTTGAAAATACAATAATATCGTCTAGATATATCACAAAGAAATCATGAATTTCTTTTGCGAAGGCTATATCCATAGCCCTCTGGAAAGTGGCTCTTGAATTCATTAGCCCGAAAGGCATTTTCACATACATAAATGTGCCTCAAGGAGCAGTAAAGGCAGTTTTGGGTTGGTCATCTGGATGAACCAAGATTTGATAGTAACCAGAAAACCCATCTAACAATGAGATTCTGGTTGATCCAACTACTCTCTGTAAAATGTGATCCATTTTGGGAAGAGGGTAATTGTCTTTTAGTGACACTTTGTTGAGGTTTATGAGATCCAAACAGAGTCTGATCTCACCAATTTTCTTTCTAGTTGGCACCAAGTTTGAGACCCAATCAGAAAATCTGATTGGTGCAATTATTTTGGCATCATACATCCTCTGAATTTTTTTTTCAATTGCAGGTAATAAGACAGGATTAATCCTTCTAAGTTTTTGTTTGAAATGCTTTTGATTTTCTTTAATAGGAATTGTGTGCTAGATGATGTTGGTGTCATAGGATTTGAGGTCCTCATTACTCCAAGCAAAGACATCCTAAAATTCTTTCAAAAACTCAATGTATTTCACTTTTTCAGTTGGGGGTAATGATTTTGAAAGTTTGATCAGTTTAGGATTTTCATCGGTGCCTATATTACATTCCTCTATATCAAACCTTAAAGATTCCATTTTAGGTTTCCTAGGAGCATCATTTGAATCAAATAAATCTTCCAGAGGGGTTAATCCCTTTGGTAAGAAGTTATCCTTGATATTAATTACTTCGGTTTCTTCACTGATTATTTCATCAATCTCAATTTGCTCTAAGTTATCTACATCTAATTTGGTAAATTTAGTTGGGTTGAGTCTATATATTCCATCACCTTATATCTCATTTATTTATATCTCATCCTTAGTATCAAGATCTATTGATGTATCAGTATCTATATTGTTATTGGTAAATTCCTCTTTTGGAATTAAAAAGTTATTTATCTGTTTATCATCAGAAAATATTTGTCAATTCTTCAAATTATCTGGAATTACAGGTTTGTGCCTAACTTCAGCAGTGTACTGATGGTTGGGCTGGAAGGTAATTTGCAGGTGCTGGAAAACATTGCTAAACTATGGGCTTGCATGTTATGTTTTCTAGGAATTACTGCAAGCTTTGATTCTAGGAAAGTGTTAAGTATTTCTACAATAGTTCCCTATAACAACTTAATCTAGGATCCTTTGTCATATATACAGCATCAATCTATTTTACAATTAGTTCAGAGTCTCCCATGACAGAAACTCTTTTAGCTCCTAGATTCCTAACTAACTTAAGACCTAAAATTAATGCCTCATACTCGGCCATATTATTGGTACATTTAAAATTCAATCTATATGCATGGCCTTCTAAGTAATTATTTTCCAAATTATATATCCACACTCTTGCTCCTGCTCCTAGCCTATTGATTGATTCATCAAATTCTAAATGCCATAATATCTCATGATCTATATTTACACTATCTAGTGCAACAAACTTTTCATCATTTACAACAATTTGACCATCTTGTTCATTGAACAGTTTTGTAGCATGGTTAGTTTCATTTTGTGTAGAAACTGCAATTTCTTTTGGTTCTATATTAGTACTGTCTAAAATTTCTTCCAGTGTTTGATCAACATTATAGAGGATAAAAGAATCGATATCTGAGTGTATGGAGTAGATGGGAAAGTTTTGAGGCCGATCCTGGCTACTTACCATATATTTCATTAAGGTTTCTTGGTATAGTTTCTTAGGTTGTCCAAAAACAGATATTGTTGCATATGACATATCTAGTTGTAAGGATCCCTGAAGTTTGGCTCCCCGTGATCTTGATAACAACATGCCATACTTTGGTGGGATGTCAACAACAACAATATCCATAAGGATGATTTTGGAAGGATATTGGACTAAAGTAACACACAGGTCTTTAATCAATCCTAGACACTTTACCTTACTAGAGTCAAATGAGAATAAGTCTTTGTAAGGCCTTGTAATGTCTAGGTTTAATTTCTCCATTGCTGATTTGGGCATTAATATGTGAGAGGCCCCAAAATCCAACATTGCATTGTGTATAATTTTTTCATGGATACTAAGGCTAATGTAAAAAGGTGGAACTCCTCCTTCTAATGGTTTTCCATTAACATTTGGACCAAATATGAGTTCTGGTTGGTCATCAAACAAGTTGACTAAATCCTTATTTTCAACAATGTTTACGGTCTTAGTTATCTGTGATTTATAAGTTTCATTCTTGATTGGTTCTGTTAAAGGAACTGAAATCTTTAGATTTTCTATCTCCATTTCCAAATTGAATGGCAAAGAAACTTTTTCTGTTTGAAGGTTTTGAACTTTTGCAGTAGGGATTTGAGTAGGCTTGTCCTCTTTTCCTTTATTGGGGACTTCCTTATGTGGATTTTCAAATCTGATGTTTTGAGCTTTTTCCATTGGTTCCTTAGGTGGGATTGAAGTGGATGTTTGATCAGCAGAAGGTTGATCAGAGGTTATGTCTACAATTGTGGGGCTAGAAGGTTTTGGGTTTTCCCTAGGGAGAATTTAGAGGATTTTTGAAACAGGGACTTCTTTTATTTTTTTGGGTTGATTTTGTAATGTTTTCTTAGTTTGGTAAGGGACATCAACATTCTTTTTTCTTCTTAGGTTATACTATTTATGAACTTCAAAGATGGAAGAATCATATCCCTATTTGTAATCAAATGATTTCCTAGACTGTATTTGTAATTGTTGCAGCATATATAGTTCCTGCTCATCTTGGATTAGAAAAATAGTGTCCTCATCATTTATTCCCATTAGATTAATTTGTGTATCTTGTTCTGGATCTTCCGGATCAGATGTCTCTACGTAATTTTCTTGAAAAGGAGGCCTAATGTTCTGATCTGGTCCATTTTTCCCAATGTTTTGGTTTTTTTCTAAAATTTGGGTTTCTAACTGGAGGTGCTTGTTGGTTATCCCATTGGGGTTTCCTCTCCATGTTCTCTATTCTATCCATTAGTCTCTCCATACTTTTGGCTAAACTTTCTATTTTAATGTCAGATGGCAAGGTTTCATCCTTTGCAGTTCCTCTCCTTTCATTTATAACTCTAGCCCTTTTAGCTAACAAATTAGCTTCTACACTAATAGCTACACTTTGCATTTCTTCTAATGTTGGGGAGTTTCTTTCCCTAAGTTGGTATGCCATATCTATTTCAAAACCATCATGGAACTTTATTAACACTAAATCAGGTGGGGGTCTAAGGTTAACTAGAATTGTGTTATATATATTATTGAATCTAGTGCAGTAATCTTGAACAGTTTCATTAGACCCTCTTCTAATATTCTCATATTCTGAAAGGATTTGTAAGGGATTCTTTTTCTTTTCCCACCTATCAATAAATAAGCTTTGGAAATTTGCTAGGTCTGCAATGTGGTTGGCAAGAAAGGCTTTAAACCACTTCTTGACATCACCAGTCAAAGTTTGGGCAAGGAGTCTCATCTAGACATCTGCTTCATCTATTTCGTGTAATTCAAAAAAGTCAGACATCTTTTTTACAAGTTGTTGGGCAGTGTAATGACCAGTAGCATCAAACAGGAAAATCTTACCTTAATAATCTGCAGGCATATCATGAAGTTGGGTAGGTAAAACAAGGGGAGCATATATGTTTGCCATTGTTGTAAGTTGGGAGGGGTTGAGATGTGGGGTTGAGGTACTTGGATGAAGAACCAGGACTAGTAGATGATGAATGAGTAATAATAGGTTGGTGAGGGAGTGAAGGAATAAATGGTGGTGAAAAATGGACTTCAGAAGGTATTATAGTTGAAGTTGAAGGGAACAATGGTGAACTCAACGTAGTGGACAATTGTTCAGAAATATTAGGGGTCGTGGTAGTATTAATGGATGATTGTGGAGATTTCAGAATGTATTCATCAATTGATTTGTTGGCCTGTTGAATTTCAAGGTCTACAATAAAGTTAGGATCTAGGACAGTTTCATCGATTGCATTTTTAGATTTTGTTTTAAAAAAATGAAAGATCAAATGGCACATCAAAGGGAAGTTCTTCTAAAAATAACCACTCATAAAGACATGAATTGGCTTTAACTAATGGTATTTGGCTAACCAAACTTTCTTATTTTTTAGATTTTCTTGAAATTAGGTTGGGATTATCAACTACTGGGGCAGGGTTTGGATCTGGATTAGCCCTAGTAAAATGAGTCTTCCTAGAAGCCAGAATTTCGAATTTTTTAATTGTTTTTATGAGATTTTTCAAAATAACTTCTAACAAATGACTTTAAGAGGCTCATAATGTAGATTTATAATTTTCTTAAAGCTTTATTAGGACTGAGGATTCGTTGGTCCCCAGTATGGTCGCCACTATGTTATCACTTAGAAATTTCTATAGAAGTTATTAGAAGAAAGAAAATGACCGAGGTAACCACAAACAAACTTTTGAGCATAGGCTCTAGCCAACCTAGGCTAAGAGAGGGCTCTCTCTATATGATTTAGCTTTGTTTGATGGGATTTCAGGCTAGTTATGAATGTTCAAGGGGTTTTTTATTTATATTCAAGATTGGATGGTGGGATCCTTAAAACAGATGGATAGAATGATGTCTTTAGACCATTGGACTATGGAGTCAATAGAAGGGAAGCATAACTAGATCAAATTACTAAAGGGTGTTAGGTAAACTTGACTCAAGATAGAGTCAAAGTTGACTAGGTTCAACAGTGATGGTTTTGGGGCACATGGTATTGTGCACCCATAAGATTCTTCCCGTGGTATTACATGTAATGGAGCTTATAAAAGGCTGGAAGGACTTCATTGTAATGCAAGACCTGGAGGTGAGCGGTGAAGGCTCACTGGATCGGATTGGCCAGGGTTTTGGCCAATGCTAATAAGATCTTATTAGGTTGGGTTTTTCCCAGATTTGGGGTTTTCCCGGATAAACATTTGTGTTTATGTGTTTATGGTTGTTGCTAGTTATTTTTATGTTTATTCCTCTCAGTAATTATTGTTGTTATGCTCTAAATTTCTTAACAAAGGGAATGTTCAAAGGGCAAGCTAGTAGAGTAAAGTGCAAGTCTTTGGAACAAGGGGGTGAAATGGTTTTAATCAGGGTGAGAGAGAAATTAAGGGTTCTCAAACTGGGATATAAATGAGGAATAGAGGGTAATCCAAAGTAAAGGGCACTTAAGAATCCTTTGATCTGGATTAGAAAGAAACAACATAAACTAAGGAGCAACTAAGAATTCCTTAACTTAGATATAAGTAGAAAACATTTATATGCCTAGTTATTAAAACAGAGTGTAATTAAACAAATTTTGAGATATTGTTTTAGTTATAGCATTCAGATTCAAAAATACATTAAAGATTGTGGAAAAACTTTAAGAAAGATAACAATAACATGAGAAAATACTTGTCTGCACTTCGCTTAACACATGAATCTTGTGAAATATCTTGTCTTTATTCATCAATCCAACTTGCTAGCTTAGTCAATGATACAATATCTTTACAGTCTTTTGATCAAAAAGTCTATAGAAATGTCTAAGAATACACCCTACATACTTTGAATTGTTAAGTATTTATACAAAAATTAGTACAAAATATCTCAAACTAACTTGAGATTTAATCTAGGAAATCAAAATATCTTCTTGCAAGAAGATAGAGACAGCTATTGAACTGCTTTCATGATGTCCCATTTATTGTGGTATTGCTGGCCTTTATGGTTTGGTTTTAGCCCTTTATGCTCTTTTTTGTTTGAACTTTCACGCTGGAGGCTTTAGTCACTTTAGGCTTTCATATGATACTCTTTGACCCTACTGACCTATCTTCATCTTTTCACCTGACTATTTTACTTTTAGCTTTTTACTGCATTTTTCTTATAGTAAATCAGTTAATTTTTGCCACATTTCAACATTAGGTAATTGGATCTTCAACATCCTTCTGTATATTTCATTTGTCTCAGTGTACTTGGAAAAAGTAGGCTTATTTACAAACAAGT
This sequence comes from Pinus taeda, assembly GCA_000404065.3. NCBI lineage: Eukaryota > Viridiplantae > Streptophyta > Pinopsida > Pinales > Pinaceae > Pinus > Pinus taeda. Next base: position 354,276 of record APFE030168874.1, read on the forward strand.
GTTTTACCTCATGCTGGAGGTAAAACAAGTTTTCAAACGTGTGGTATAGTACTTTGCCTATTGGAAATGCATTCATTGAAGATGTACTAGCCTATTCTTTTGCTAGCTCTCTGAGTTTGTTGTTGTAATCTTGTTGTGTCATAACCTTGTCATTTGTAACTAAGGTACTGGGTAACCCTTTCTCTCTCAAAATTTGAAACTTAGCCATGAATCTGTCAATGGCTACTTGCATATTTTGACATTTGTCCTCCAAGTTTAACCTCAAGTTTCTCTTGGAAAGGACCTTCCTCACTTCCAAAATTGTTTCAGTTTTGTCTTCTATATCTAATTCCTGAAGTTTATACTTGTTTTTACTGTTGAGGAAGTGGATAAGTCTGGTAGCATCATCAGGCATGTCTCATAATTCTTCCTTAACTCTTTGGATAGCCTTTGTGGCCATCTTTATTAGATCTATATGTTCAAAAATCACTTGAATGGATGGAAAAATATCATTGACAGAGTCAATGATATTGGCCCATAATAGTTCCTTGGCTTGTCCAACGGGTTCCTTCAGTGTCATGTCTTTCTCCATGGCTTTTAATCTTTCATTCATTATGGCTTCTTTCTGCACTTCTTCCTTGTGCATGATTTTGGAAAGCTTGTAATCTATTTCCAAGCTTGTCACCTTTTCTTTCATTTTGTTCATCTCTATAGCCTGTATGGACATTTCCTCCATGGCTCTAACCAACTTTGCTGCTTCCTCACCTGATGCCCCTGCTACTTATGTAGACTCTATGGAAACTAGTTGTGATGTAGGTATAGGAGCTATGGGAGCCAATGAGGCTGCCAATGTGGAATACTGTTGGGATGACACTTGCAGGTGTAGTGGCAATATCACTTTGCTTCAATTGGATTAAAGTGTCCAATTCCTTCTTTGTTTCTCTTAATTGATCATTGAGTTTCAAGACTACGTCCATCAATTCTTCATGTATAGTCTGGCTCTCCAAGACTCTCAGTGTCTAGGGATGCTACAACTCAGGTATCTTCAGTTGTTTTTTAAGTGTTGCAATATCATCATTCTTCTTCTTTATCAGTTTTTCAGTGGCTTTAGTGTCTTTGGATTCATTTCCCAATTCAATCACTAAGTCTTCCAAAGACTTATTCTAGTGTCTTTGGCCTGTGAGGAGGCCTTTTCTAACTGATACTGAATTGAGATATTGCTCAATGAATTTTGAAACTGATGAGCAGTTATGGCTTTACCTATGAGGGTGGATTAAATCATCTCTCCAGCCTATTTGTGCAATTTGATTTGGTTAATGGGATGAATATCCCTTTCCAATACCTCAAAGTCAATATTTTTGTAGTCTAGTGATGTCCTGGGTTGTTGCGTAGTTGGTTTTATGAAGGACATCTGTATTTTTCCCTCTTTGATGTCGAAAGCTAACATCAACCTGGTCTGATTGGTAGGTGTGAGTTTGAGATACTGAGCATAAATTTGGGCCTTCAATTTCTCATTTCTCATATTGATTTCTTTATATCTATCTTTTATATCCTTATCCTTATCAGCAGGCCTACTGAATGAGGATACTTCTACACTTAACTGCCTTTCCAAAATCTGGGTTTGTGATGTGGATGGTCCCTGTGTTTCCCTAGATGGATCTGTGTCTTTACTTCTGTCCAACTCAATATCAGTTATTTCTATTGAGCCTTCAGTGTCTTCCTGCTCTGAAACGGGATTTAGCCTAGGCCTTTTGCTTTGGCTGGTCTCATATTGTATATTTGATGTGCCCATTCTTGAACTTGAGGGTTCCTCTCTAATCCTTTTGGGGTTCTTTTCCTCATTCTAAGGAGTTTGCATGACAGGAGGGGTGCTCATGGTTTTTTCTAGCTGTTCAGGTACTTGCAGAAATGAGCTCTCATCAAGTTGTCTTTCTAAGTCAATCAAGGTATTCTCTACATCTACCTTTGTACTATCCTTGTCTACAAGAGTGTTTTCCACCATCTCAAATTGATTGGCATATCTTTCTATCTCTGATATGGGGTGATGAAAATAAGGTCCCAACTTGGCCTTCTTTCTCAATCTAGTCATAAACTCCTGGGGGTCATATCTCCACATGAAACTCTTTTGGAACTTCATTTGCTGCAAAATTTGGTCTGCCTCCTCCCCTACCTCTCTAGAATTGCAAATGAAGGGGCCTAACTAGTTTTTTACTTTAAATTGTGATCTTTTCTTAGCTAAGACAAAATTGATCTCATCAGAGTTCACTATTTGTCTATAGTACTCTAGAGAAAATAACCTCATGGGGAGGTATTTGAGCAGTTTATATGGTGCAAGTTGGCAACCATAGATTCTTATCTTTGTGTGATTTTGGTAAAGGTACCAAACTCCCACCTTACTTTGTTTAGACAACTGAAGCACTCTTTTGATCTCTTGACTTATTCTGGGTGGAGGGCTTCCTGTCAGCATGGTCATGACTAGATGAACAAAAGAATCAATGAAATATATATAGGTGTATGGTGATTGAAACTTGTGGAAAAGTGGGGTCCAAAATATGACAAACTTGGGTTGGCCTTTAGTATCCAGCTTCTGAAGAGTGAGAGGAAATATGTATGGCTGATAGTATAGGAACATATGGTAGAGAACATATGAGTATTTAAATACTCTCTCATTGTGCATTTTGATGAACTGTTCATGCATTCTTTCAGCTATGAACTGGACATAATCATACAAAACAACAAGACGTTGTCCTGGGGTGTAAATAGACATGAAGGCTAGGACAAGTTCATCAACAAATTCATCAGTGGTACAGCCCAGAACACATGATATCATAGTCACAATATGCTTGCCCCTTTCAGAGAAAATGGAAGAAACATATGGGGGGACATCTTTGGGATATGTTGCTCCGAAACAATGAATGTCTAGAATATTTTGGCTAACCTAGACAGACTCAATTTGCAGTATTGGTCCAACAATTCCCCAATGGAGAGTGGGGTCGAGTTTGGAACTGTTTGGACTTGTAACATTTCATTAATTGATTCAGCTATAATGGTCAACAAAATCTTTTGGTCAGGGGACATAATAGCTCTCTGGATGGGAATGTAATAGGAATGGCACATATGGACAATTTCAGGGAAGACATGCACTTGGGGAAATCGGTACTTGGGAAAATTGGATTCCCAAAGACCAATGTCATCAGAAGGGTTCAGATATCTGTTCCTACTCAAAAAATGAAGTTTGAGCAAGACCTCATATGCACTGGTATCTTTGATTTGGAAATCCTTGTCCGCCAGGGGAAGGTAGTCTAGGTCCAGATGGGGAGTTGTGATAGGTCTAACATCCATGGCAACAGGGGAAACCATAATTCAGTTCTTGTGGATTTGAATTTGGCTTTAAAGGTTTATTCGGGGGTTTTTTAAATAGAAACTGGAAACTTTCAAAAGGGTTTGGTCACATGCTTTTAAATTTAAAGTAATTTTCAATTAATTTTACTTAATTAAAATACTTCAAGAGTGAACGTTTTCAAATTTTGAAAGGAGATCTGGTAATTCATTCACAAATACCTGGAGTTTAGGTGAATTGACTTCAAACTGGTGTTCTGGATGACAGTGGAAGGTTGAAAGGGCTCTGAGAGCTTTGTAGGTGGTATCCATAGCTTCTTTAAGGTTAATTGGTAGTTTTTAGGTTTGAAGGTGTCGCACTGGTTCGCAGGTGTCGCACTGGTTCGCAGAGGTTTATAAAGAGCTTGAGTGAAAAAAGACAGAAAGGGGCTTCTCGACATTTTTATGGAGCAATGGTCACTTTTTGGCAGCAAATTTTATGAATGAACAGTAGGGGGTTTATCGGGTCAAGCGGGGAGGTGGTTTCCCAGGCCATCGTACCGCTTATGAAGGTTGGGCGGTATTGAGGAGGGGTCACCCAATCTACTTCAGAGATCAACACGTAGCAATCAGGGGGCCGGGGAAAACCTCTTTATAGGGTGGGTAACGATCAACCATTGGGGGTGACCGATATGGCTGTGGACCGTGAGATGCAGGGGATGGTGATCAGACGATAGTCGGGCGATGGAGGTGAGTGGATGAAATGCACTAAGGTGTCAAGGGGGGCAGGACTTTAATCTTCGGCAGTTTGTGATTAATTAAGACTTAATCACAGTTTTAATTGATCAGGCGGGGTTTAATGACGGGGTTTAGTTTAGGTTCATCGCACAAGAGTGCATTAAGAGGGTTTTGTCAGGATATGGGGTGAAATGTATAGATTTTATTAAGACTAAGGGTTGGGATATTACATAGGGGATTTAATTAATATAAGGGAAAATGTATTATGGGATTTATATAATAAAATTAAAAATTAATATGAAATTGGCGGAGTGGGTATATCCTTAGCATAATTTAAAATGTAATATTTGCGCACTTTATTTACATAGACTCAATGCTTAGGATAAGATGTTTTTGTGGGTTTTTTGAAAGAAAAGGGATTTAACATGGAGTTGCTTTTCTTTTCGTAGGCAAATGAGGTTTGACCTTAGGAAAAGGGGTTTTATTAGGGTAGTGAAGGGGGGTGACTTTCATGAAGGGGATTCTAACACTTGATGCCCATAAGTTATTAAGTTGAGGGTACCGTCCCACCAAAAGTCAGAGAAGTGCTCTGAGCCTCTTTGACTTGAAGGATTTAGATTATTAGAACATACTTGTGGATACGAAATTAGTAAGTAAGGGGAAAAATGAATGGGGGGGAGTTAAACATGTTAACTTGGAAACCTTTGTTTTTGCTTCCATAGTTGATCATACATATAGAAATATGTGTCTAAGCATGATGCATGTGTTTTGATCCAACCAATTTTATACTTCAGCAACCTTTCTTCTACTTACCCATTACTTACCCTACCATTTTTCTTCATTTTATTTGGGTGCATTTAGGCTAGCAAACCCTTATCATCTATTTTTCTTTTGAAAAGTAATCTATCTAATTCTAACCTTATATCATCCAAGGGATCAGATTAAACTGATGAGCTCCTTTTATTTTCTCTACCTATCTAATGATCTGCCAAGATTAAATTGTTTGGTTAGATTTTATTCTCTAACTAAAAACATAAAATTCAAAGCATGAAATAACCAAGATTAAACAGTTTGATTACCATGGATTGTGGCATGAATAACAAGTTGCACACAATCATTATTATGCATAAAAGTAAATAGTAGTGGCATTTAGACTTGCACACTTTCATGGTCTCTTTTTGTTTTTTGGGGTTCATATATTTTCATTTTTTTTTTACCTTTTCTTATTCTTTTTGTCTTGTGATTTTTCTTTTAGGACATACCCTCTTCACATTTTTTAATTTTTTAATATGGAAAACATTTGCAGAAAGCAAAGGTATGCACAATATTACAAGGCTTAACCTTAGTCATTCAAAATTATGACTCTTATTAGTATAGGAACCTAACAAAAACCATGACAAACCAGTGATGAAAACAAGAGTAAATCAACAATTATGCTCATTGATCATCAATAAAGAATAACACATATTACGTGTGCAAAGTACCAACCAAGTCAGGGAATTCCACGTACCAATCGACCATAGATTGGGCTGAACCAAATCTCTCTTTCAGCTAATCATCCCTGTGCCATATTCCAAGAATGAATGTGGGATCTCATGGAATAAACCAAGACAAACCAACTAGGACTTCCAGAGGCCAAACCCACTCAACCCTCAACCATAATGATTCCACCTCTATGATATGGAAATCACTAACATCAACCAGATCAATCTCTACCCAAGTTGTCTGGGGCTCCAGTAACTAGTAACTCAACCCATAGCCTTCTAGGGCTCCAGAGTGTTTGTTCCAACTGACATCCACAGGGAACATGAGCACCAATCAGAAAAATAAGTGGGAAACTTGCATCACCATGGATATAGAGGAAATGACAAGGAAAGGAAAGGCTTAAAGCACTATCAATCTAGGAAAATCTCCATGCCAATGACAACACATAACCAAATAATCACATGCATATACCATGCATTCAAAATTCAGCAAGGAAATCACACATGCAACTTGTTACTTGCAAAGAATCCCTGTTGTAGCTATTGATCCAACTACCTCCTTACTCTTCTTTGCTTTCCTTTTCATTCTCTCTCCAATGCAAGTGAGCGCTAGAGTGATCCAAGCATGCTCCAAGAATGCTCTAAGTGTGCAAGAGTATGAGAGAATGAAATGACATAGAGCCGAAACTGAATTGATAAAAGGTAAACCAACAAAAGCTATGAACTGATTCTTTGAAGCCTTTTCATCATTGATGCCTCTATTTTCTTCATTTTCCTTCATTTTTCCTCTAATTTCCCTTGCATGCAAATTTGTGTCTCTTCACCTTCCTTTTCTCTTATTTTCCTTTATTTTCATAATTAAATGCCAATTATTGCCTCTTCACCTTTTCCAATGCCTTTGCCAATTTCCATAGCCATGAATAAACCACAAGCGATGCCCACTATAATGTTGTTCCCACCATTCAGCTTGGAATATGTGCCCTATGACCTTGATCTTATTTTATTTACATGGAAAATCAACTAGGGGTTGTTACACTAATGAACCTGAACTAACATTTTGTCCGCAAGAGCCACCTAATTTTAATAGTGTTGTATGCACAAGAAAATGTGATTGCACGATTAGTGTGAGTGAACACTGGGCAAAGGATTAATCATTTAGGTTAATTACCTATATGTCTAGGTGGCTAATAACCACATTAGACTTGTATAGGGGAAGCCTATGTTACCCTCTCAACATTGATAGGCTTAATGGATAGTGTGACCCTCCGTAGGGCATAGACTCAATGGATGGTGTGGATACACCAAGAGAATCGATGATGACCTCAACAAGGAGGGGGGGAGGTCTTGCTTGGATCAGGACCATCATATGAATCAAATGCGATCAATGACCAATAATTTTGCAGAGGCTCTCCCATTGTGATGCCAGTAGGGGAGGGTGAGGCCCTGCATGTCATTAGATGGGACAGGCAGTGGTGATTCGTCGGATTGATGACCAAGAATCTTGAACCAAAACAGTGCACGGAGTGACACAATTAATACACATTGTTGGATGAAAATGTGGAGAGCCATCAATTTGATAGAGTAATATGAGCCTTCAGATGGAAGGTCCACAACCCCACAAGCGTGTATATATATATAAATTATATATATATATATATATTAGAAACACGTAATATTTACGTCGTCGGGAGTTGAGCTATTGTCTATTGCCATGGACCTGAATAGGCCACATGGTTGTTGAAAGGAATACGATAGAGGATTCAATTTTTTTTTTTAAATTGGCATCAACCTCGGTATTCCGACACACGTTCTGATGGCATAGGACATCACCAATATGGAAAATTTGTTGGAAAAATCTAGTCATAGGTGTCGTCCTACGACAAAGGTTTCAATGGCATAGGATGTCACCAGTATGGAAAATTTGTTAGAAAAATCTAGACCTAGGCATTGATCTTGCGACGATATTTATGATGGAACAAGACGTGATTACTATGAGAACTTCATAAAAAAAATCTTGATGTAGGTGTCGATGTTGCAATGGAGGTTATGACGACACATGACATCATGAGTACAACAAATTTGTCTAAAAATCTAGCTGTAGGCATCAGTCTTGCGATGACGGTTCAAATGTCATAGGACGTCGCCACTATGACAAATTTTTCAGAAAAATCTTGGCATAGGCATTGATCTTGCGATGAAGGTTTTGACAATAGATAACGATTTTGCGACAATTGCATTGGGAAATGTGTCACTAGACAGACACATTTTTTATTGAATTTATGATGGGTATATGGAGAGCTTTCAACAAATGTTTTTGAATTGGATGACCAAGTTTCCGAAAATGGTATGCATCGAAATTCCGATGAAAACTTGGAATGTCAAAATTTCAACTACATGCCATGCGATGTTTACTGGAACCCTGATTTATCATGAGAGTGATGACAAGGAGTTGAAAGAGCGACCAAAGGCCATCGAAAATTGAGTGAATTTGTTGTAGTGGTACACGACCAAACTTGGATACACTACTTATGTAGAATCTCTCCATGTTGGAAAAATGAATGGTGGTGGAGCACCATATGGAAGCTAAATGCCCCTCTAAAAAGTGAAGCCTCTTTCTGGTTGGATCTAAACAACAAAATTCTTACATGGGATAACAATTTAAAAATGGGATTGATTGTGCCTAATAATGTCCCCTTTGTAAAGCTTATGAATAAATTGCATCTCACTGTTTTATTCATTGTCCTTAGACAATGTAGGTTTGGGGGAAGGTGACTGTCAATATAAGTTTATGCGCATCTTGGTCTTTGGTTGATCTGGTAGCCTATTGTAATTATTTGAAAGAAAATAAAGCTACAACTCCTTTTTAAGGTTTCCCTTGCATACACATTTATGGCATATGATGGGCTATAAATTCTAGTGTATTCAATTCCCATGACATTCCTACTAATGTAACTCCAAGTATGACTATCAAGATTCACTGGAGTTTAAGGTTCCCAAAAACCAAAAAAGAAAAGGGTCTCAATCATACCTCCATTGGACCCAAGTGCCCCATGGGGATATTTCAACGAGGCTTCCAAGGGCCATCCTTCAACATGTGGAATTGGTGTGGTTTTGTACCTCAACTAGTCTCAATGCTTATAGGTCAAATACTGTCCTGGCCATGGATCAAACAATAAAGTAGAATTCATTGCTCTTCGTACTTCTTGTCCATCAATTCACTTAAAAATATAAAGAAACTCCAATTCTTGGGGGACTCCAAATTAGTTATTGATTGGGCCAACAAAACGGTCGATGAAGAAAACATATATTTGCAATCTCTCCTTCTTAACATTTAGGAAGCATTGTTCTCTTTCGAGTGGACTTCTTTTACACACGTCCTTAGGGAACTCATTATCATAGTTGATACCTTTTTAAAAGAGGCTCTAAAACTCCAAGTGGGCACTATGTCCATTATAGAATTTTGATGATGGGGTGGAGTGGGACTCCATGTAATTTCACTTCTAACACTATTTTTGTCCTTCATACAACTCCTCAATGATAATTTGTGATGAAGGTTTCTTTCCTGTAATCTGAAGAATGATTTTCCTTTTAATAGTTTAGATTGACTCTAAAATGAACTAAAAGATAATGATATATAAAAGTTGATATAACAAAGGGCTACAACCTCGTCATTTTCATTTTGTTTTTTTGTTGTAAAAAGGAAGACAATCAAACATGATTAAATCAATCTTAACTGCTAACATGCAAATTCATATCTTTTGAAAATATTTTTTTTTCATGAAAAAAAATATATCTCTAATTAATTTTATATATATAAATAATTAATAAAATATTTTTATAAAAAAAATTAATAAAAAAATAAATTTATATAATAACAATTTTACTTGCATAAATAGTTGATCATTTAGTCATTACATCTATACATTAAATAGAATAAGAGATTATATATATATAATATATATATATATATAAGTGCTAAAAAAGTAAGAATTGAACTCCTTAGATGTATCATTTTGGGATTTCTCAAAAACAACATAAAATGCAAAAGCAAGATTTGAACTACTAAGATGTGACCTTAAAGGATTTCTGAAGAGATGAAGTGCATTGAAAATGGAGTCACAATCATCATTGTCACCATTTTACCAAATATGTTTTTTTGTTGTTGACATATTTAGTGCACTATTGAATTTTGGTCACACTAATTGATTAAGATTGACTCATCTGGTCATAAGTCAAGCTTATATAACGTGCATTTTCCCATAGAGGTAAGCATTTAACGATACCTAGAAGGCTCAGAATCGTAGGTGCTAAGTCATATGATAAACATATTGGTTCTGTGATGGAATCAACTTATAACCAAACTCCTTAACCATTGGGTATTCCACACCAAACTTCACACATGAACTATAGATTCCTTTCTTGGCGTTTTCTTATTGAGGAAAAAAACATACACGATATGCCGAGTGTATATATATTTTAATTTTTTTTTTTTTAATTTTGGTAACATCAAATTTATTTTTAATTAATTTTTTTTTTAACTATAAAATATTTTATTGTGTTTTTCTTAAAGTATGTTAGGTGCCATTTCAATTACCTTGATTTCATTTAGTCAAAGGAAATGGTTGTTTTTTTTTTGTTTTTTTTGAATTCTATAATTTATGTCATCTTTCCAATATATGAGAGGTTTTCACATGGGAGAAAGCGAATCTTTTGATATGATTAGATTTATATTTACCTTTCATCTTTTCAAGGTAGGGATAGTGATCTTTTTTAGTAAGAGGGTTTGATAATTTTGTATGTTTTTTTTAATATAGTTTTAGGGGTTCATTTGAGAATATTTCTAAGCATTAAGGTTTATTGTTTCTCCCAGTGGGTGAATCCTCTGGTATGGTTAGATCCATATTCACATCACATCTCTTAAGGGTAGGGATATAGACTTTTTGAGTAAAAGGGTTTGAGAACTTTCCATGTTTTTTTAACATAACCTTAAGGATTTATTTGAAAATATTTCAAATATTAAGGTTTATTGTTTTCCCTTTTTCCCTTTTTGGGATCTTGAGTTTTGGGAAAGATTCATTTGTAAGAATGTATCTATAAAAATGTTAGCATAACAACATATTTTGATAATCTAGTTACACTCCATAATGATATCTCTAGATAGATTTTTCCTTAAGTCAAGCTTTATACCGATTTTGGTACAAGGTATAGTCCATTTTGGTCAAACTTAAATTAATTTTAAGATATTTCTCAATCAATTTCATAAGTTTTTGCCTAGTGAATTTTCAATTCTTTTAAAACTCTCATATCCTACAAGTAGATAGGAAGATTATACAATCTTATTTAAATTGGAATTGTTCAAAGATTATTATATTTGAATTGAAATCTTACAGAAATGTTTGAAGAATAGACTAATTGTACCCTAGAATCATGACCCTTTTGTAAGTTTTAAACAACATTTTAAATTCATAGAAAATTTATTAAAGAACTTTTAAAGAAAACTAACCACATTTGACGTGATCTAGTGAGAGTCGACCCATTGTAGACGTTGGTCAAAACCTATTGAATCTACAAATTATAGAATTGTTTTTGTAATTGTTGATAAGCTTGTAAGCATTGACCATTGAGTATATAACATTTGGAAGTCTTATTTTCTTCACAAGGAAGGCTTGTGATTGAGGAGACTTAAATTCCAAAGAAGGAGGTGGTTTGTTTTGGGCTACATTTTTTTGAAAGTGTGAGGACTCTATAGAAATTCCTTGTAGCTTCAAACTGCTTATGTAATTTTCTAGAACAAATGACTTGAATCTGCTCTACTCATAATAAAAAACAATTAATAGATCGAGAAATCACGAAGCATACAAGAGAAACAATTCAATCAATACATTACACAATGATTTCCTAGGGAAAGCCACAACGAAAAACCCCCGTTATTTGTATATTACATTAGTCAGAAAATATGAGAAGATTGCAATGCTTTGCTCATGCCCAAGAAACCTCTACACTATCTCTATCTATCTCACAACTTCATAGAGAAGCCTAGGCCAATACTTAACCAATTTTCTACTTGCCCAAGTCCCTATTTCCTTACAATGTCTCCTAGGGAATTAGCCCCCTATTAATTACGGAAATTCCTCAATATGAATTGTGCAATCCTCATAGGCCTTCCTTTGACTGCATGCACCACTTGTACAATTCAAATGATTATACAACTGATAGTACACTACCCTTTAACTCCAATATCAACTAGGTAACTCTCAGATTGGACATGCATGAGTTTTTTATGAGTGAATCATCAATTAACTAGTTGAACACATGAAGTAGCACCCCACTATTTGAGCTCCTACTAGTTCCTCCATAAGTTGGAACTAGTTTTGCTGACTTTAACTCAATTAAATTGAATTAATTAATTACAACTCAAAATAAACTCAACTAGGGCTCCTATACAGTAGGAGACACTCTACATGACTCTAGTTAGACCCTCAACTCGAATTAACTAAGCCAACTAAGTCAAATTAACTTAGTTAACTTGTACAAGTTGTCTTGTGATGTGGAATTACAATGTTATTCCTAATTTAATTCAAGGACAAAATTAAATTAGAATTTTCTAGTTGCATTTTCAACACTCCCTTTCAACAAGAAAGGGATTATCAGATACCCCAATCCTGCCTCTATGGAACTCAAATTTTCCTCTTGATAGTGCCTTAGTTAAGATGTGTGCATCTTGTTCCTCTATAGGAATGTACTCCAGCAACATGATTCTCCTCTGCACACAATCTTGTAGATGGCAATACCAGATGCCGATATGTTTGGATCGATCATGAAAAATTGGATTTTCAGAGAGTTTGATACAACTCAGATTGTCATAATAAATCACTGTAGGATCCATTTGCTGACCAAATAACCCAAAAAGGATCTTCCTAATCCAGATAGGCTCACAAATTGCTTGACTAACTTCCATGTAGTTTACTTTTGTTGAACTGAGTGCAACTCATCTCTACATCATGTTGTACAAGAAACTGTTATTGACCCAATACTGAAGATTCCCCGTGATGTGCTCATATTGTCAGATGACCTCCCTGCCCAATATGCATCTGTGAAGCCTTGTGGCTTCACACCCTCTGTCTGTTTGTATCAAAGACCAAACTGAGTGGTGCCTCTCAGGTATCTCAACACATGTTTAGCTGTCTTCCAATAAAGTTTGGTTGGCTTAACCATTGCTTGACTAAGCTGGTTAATTGAAAAGACATATCGTTAGTCATGTGTTCAGCAAATACATAAGTGAACCCACAAGCTGCCTATAAATAGTAGCCTCCACTACTTAACCTGAAGTAGCATCTTCCTTCCTCCAATTCCCTGCTAGAGGAGTCTCCATGGGTTTGTTTCTCTCCATGTGGAACTTCTTCACTATCTCATTGGAATACTTGCCCTGAGAGAGAAATAGTTCCTCATCTTCTTGTCATACTTCCACACCAAGGAAATAATGCATGAGCCCCATGTCCTTCATCTCGAATTCTCTTGCAAGATTTTACCAACTTCTCATTACCTGTCAGAATTAAATCATTGACATATAATACTATAATCAATAATTTACCTTCAACCATAATATGGTAAAGGTTTGCATCTGCTTCACTTTTGGTGAAGCCCAAACTGGTTAAATAATTGTCAATCCTGGTGTACCAAGCACATCGTTCTTGTTTCAATCCATACAATGCTCACTTGAGTCTGAACACATGAAACTCTCTATTAAAGGTCTCAAATCATTTTGGCTATTCAATGTCCACCTCTTCCTCAATCACTTTGTTGAGGAATTTTGTCTTCACATCCACATGATGTATTCTCCATCCCATCTACACTAAAAGTGCTAGAATAGATCTGATTGAAGAGTACCTTGCTACTAGAGAAAAGGTCTCCTCGTAATCAATACACTCCACCTGAGAGAACCCTTTGGCCGCAAATCTAGCCTTGTGTTTCTCAACACTCCCATATACAACTTACTTTCCATTGCAAATCCATCTGGAACTCACCACTGACTTGTCTACTGGTCTTGGGGCCACTTCCTAAAAATTATTTCTGATAATGGAGTCATACTCCTCTACCATGGCATCAACCCATATTGGTTTTTGCACTGCTTCCTTTAATGAGGACGGCTCAATCTCCACACTATCACTCATTAGAGCCATGTCGCCAGTCTACCGATCTAGTGACCTCCTCTACCTACGTTGTGATGTGGGTACTCTCACATTCTCTCTAGCATCATGCATCAATCTGTCAAGTTCTCTGGTGTTCTTCCTTCCATCTATGGAAGTGTCTGCATGAGTGGGTGCTTCCACTCTCTACTCCTCTACATGTGGCTGCTCCACATCATCTTGAGGTTCTTCCTTTGGAGCTAAAATCTCCTCATCTGCATGTAGCAGAAGCTCCATCTCAAGAGAGCATCTCATGGCCTTCTCTTCATTTAACTTGACATCTCTACGAACCATTGTCATCCTATGAGATGGAAAGTACACTTGATAGTTGTGAGGTGTATCAGTGTACCCCACAAATATGCCCAACTCAACTGTCGCTTCTAGCTTTTTCCTTGCATCCTTGGTAACATGAAAGTAAATTTATGACCTAAATATCGTGAAGTGTGCCACATTTGGTTTCTTATTTGAAAAAGCTTCTTTTGGTGTACTCATCCCGAGAATACGATGAGGACTCCTGTTCTACACATATATAATTGTGTTGCATGCTTAAGCCCACAAGTGCAAGGGTAGGCCCTGATCATGTAACATCACCCGTGAAACTCCCACAATACTTTTGTTCTTCCTTTCAACCACCCCCATTCTGTTTGTGGGTTATGGGGTGTTATTAACTTGAATGCTTTCTGATGCATAGAAGTTCTTAAATTCATTCAACACATATTCTCCACCGTTACCACTCCTAAGAGCTTTCACTTTATTGCTAGTGTCTTTCTCAACAAGTGCTTTAAATTCACAAAATTTAGATAACATTTGATCCTTTTGTTGCATGAAGAAAATTCAAAACTTATGTGAGAAACCATCTAAAAATATTACATAATACCTGTGCTTGGCCATGGAGGCTGTCGAGAATGGTCTACACACATCTAAGTGAACTCTTTCAAGTATCGCTTGCACTCGACTATCCTTATCATGAAAGGTGGCTTTGGTGTACTTCCCTAATGTACACCCTTTGCATGTATCTCTCTACTCTAGTGCACCCTTGCGAAGTCTTGTAGAAATATGATGCATGATATTCAAAGCTCCATAGCAAAGATGGCTTAATCTTCTATGCCATAATTCATTGATGTCTCAACTATGCACCTTCTCTACTTTTATGCTCAATGTTGCACAATCTTCTACATCCAATTTGTAGAGGTTCTTCACCTGAAACCTGGTATGATTCACTTGTCCTGAGGCTATGTGAGGAAGGAAAGCCTTTCTTTTGCTAAATATCTCATCGTAGCCACAGTCCCCCAACATAAAAACTAAAACTAAATTCTTCTTCAAACCTAGAACATAAATGACATCTTTAAATGTGAGAGGAGAACCAAACTACCTCTGAAAAGTAACATTACCGATGTCTATCGCACTATACCTCCCATCATCTCCCATTTCAATGTGCATCTAGAGATCATTCTCCTCTAAGTCATTAAAAAATTCTTTGTTGTCACTCATATGGAATGAGGCTCCACTATCCAAATACCACACACTACCCATCATCAATGTCACCATGCAAGCAATGAGGGTGGAATCCAATTCGAATTGTGAAGCAAGAGCTTCACTTGCCTCTCCTCTTGAGGGATTCTTTCTGGCCTTCTTGTGCAGACACTTCGTGGCATAGTGTCCCAGCTCATGACAATGAAAACATTTAATCTTCGACAAGTCCTTCTTCTTTCTGCCCTGACTAGAATCTCCTTTGGATTGGAATTTCTTTCCTTTCCCTTTCTTTTCCTTTCCATTTAAGGTACAATTCTCCTCATCATTATGCTTGGATGAGGTTCCATATCTGGTGCTCCGCCTTATCTCTTCTTACACTAAGTTGGACCACAAACACTTCCACTTTGGTAGATGCTCCCTCCCATTACCAAATCCTAGTAGTTGTGCCAACTCTTGGGAAGGTGTAGAAGTGCTAGGTTGACTAGATCATCTCCAGAAATAGTAATACCGACAGTCTCAAGCTCATCCCGACATTGGGTGAGTGGTGCAGGAAAAACCGCCTAAAGGCAATTCCCTTGGTTTTCATAATCACCTTACCGTGAAATTATGGGTTATGACCCACCCATACAAATCGAAAGCATTTACATTGGTGGGTTTTAACAAAAAGACCCCACCAATCACCTAACAACGATATAACACATAATCCGCCAACTAACGTTGGTCCCTCCTGAATGCATAAGACCGGACCTCAAATATATTTAAACTCACGTCCATACACTTCTTGGGTCCGCTCATCAATTGAACAATAATCGGTCCCACGTTGACTTTCCCTTTTTGCACAGGCGCTTCACTCTACGCCGTTGATCTTACCATTCAATCTGACGGTTGATAGTCATCCAATCATCGCACATCGCATATTGCAATTTCTCCCGGCCAGGGTTCATTCACTGATGAAAGATGCAATGCGATATTAATCCAACGATCAGCATCAATAGTGATCCAACGGTCTGCGACCCTTCAACTAACACACAGGTTACCAAATAACTTAACCCTCGTAGTTGACTGTGACGTAAGCGGTTGAAAATGCGATCGATGGTTAGGATTGAGTGCGGGCTTTCAACCATGATCAAGACACTCGTAGACTCCTAACCTCCGCAGTTACACACTTCACTTCAGCACTCATATTACATTCAATGTGGATCGTTGAATATCACTCCACTCCACCTTGCAATCAGACTTCATCTCTAGGTTTTCTACACAAAGCATTTAATTCTCATGATCCACACAACATCATGCTCTTTCCCTCTTATTGATACGATATATAGGTCTAGCGTAAGGTCAATGCTACCTTTGACTTCTTTATCAGTGTATCTACACCCTCCATAATCATGCGATTATCTCCGACAGTACTGGAACATTTCATCGTGATCATAATTTGATCTCCACTTGGCCATGTCTTCTCTTCTTATCTGTGTTTAGATCCTCTGTCAATTCTCCTCGAATTCATAAAGGAATTCTTCTTGGCCTTTTTGTCTTTGGTTCCCTTTTTTGCATGACTCTTCTCTTGAGTTATTCTTCTACGTGATTCTTTAAAGCTACTACCTCTAGGATTTGCGTTGATTTCTTTAATCGGATTCATACAGTCCGAACACTATCCTCCTTTGTATTCCTTCTCTGCACTCGTTCTTTGCTTGAAATTCTCATGCATTTATCTCTCTCTCTCTCTCTCTCTCTCTATATATATATATATATATATATATATATAGTAAACATAACTACACACATAATTTATCAAATTAATTTCTTAATATGCACTATATATGTCAGAAAATAAATCTCTGTATTAAAAAACAAATGTATATACAAAAGAGTCTTTCTCTCGCTGGCCTGATTTTCTAATCAATGGCCTTTCTCTTCTCACTGCCCATAGGGTCACAATCCAACCCTCCTGTCTATCTGCTAACTCTCTCACTAACTCCTCTTTTAAGCCTTCGAGGCTTACAAATTATACACCAAAGGATTTTGTTAACCAATTTTGGTTCAGATCCTGAATAATTTCACCTGAATCCTAAATATCTTAATCTAATCCCTAAAATCATGAAACTAACTCCTAGTTCCTCTAACTCACACACTATTCTTGAATTCTCTCTTAATGAGAAGATTTCATTACAATATCCTCACCATTATACAGCCCTCATAAAAACATAGGAAAATAAATAATTAATCACTCTTTAGGAAATCAGGTCCCTTGAAACACAAGACCCTATTCTTACTAAAATGCAATGGTTTTTCTGAGCAGGATGCTCTTGCATCAAACTCCCCAAGTAAGAAAATTTATGACCTCTTGGTCATAAGTCTCGATAATTGATTCCTCCTGGATCCTAGACTTTATTTTGTAATTTGTCTTTGCTTGTCAGTTGTTCTATTGCTGCTGTTGTCTGTTGTTATTCTCCAGGTCTCCATACCTTATGCTGCAATGCTCCACTTACCATGCTTTCATAGTTTTTTGTTGTCTTCCTCTTCTTGTTGCTTCTTTCCTTTCTTGTTGTTGTCTTTTTCTGAGACACTTTCATCATTAACCTTCTTACCAACTCAATTTCTTTGTCCAGTATATCCTTTTTCTGTGGATTTCCTTCAACTCTTAATTGTTGACTTTTCATTATTGCCACCCTTACATCCTTACCCTCTTGTTCATTATTGTCTTGCACCTCTTCAACTACTGCCATATTGTCTTTCAAGATAATTTTCTGCTTCTATTTACTCTACCTGTCAACTTCTTCTTGACTGTCATTTATGTCAATTTTTTTGTCATCCTTCATCAACAATTTATTCTAGATATTTATCCTCTGCTATTCTAGCTTTCTCCTTTGAAGGTCTAACTCTCTATATAACTCAATGATTTTACTTGGAGTAAACTTTGGAAATTTTACACAATCTCCCATTTCTTCATTTGCTATTGACCAATCATCAAATGGTCCTTCTTCCTCTGCTAAATCTTCCTTAACATCTTTCAATAAATGTTCTTTCTCTTCTTCTTTCATTTGGCTATCGACCTGTGCCAAATATGTTCCATTTTCTACAACAAAATCTGTAATCATAAGACAATTATCAAAATAAAAAATATAAGGCCTTTGTACCTCTTCTTCCTCTGGCAACCTTTTAGTATGTTGCTCTGATCTTTCCTTTAACTCCTTTGTCAACACATTCGTATGTTGATTCAAACTCAAAGAATCCTTGAGACTATCAACAAGTCTCTTTTCCACACCATTTGTTTTAATGATGCCTCTCTGCACTTGTTCACTATAGTGAATTATTTCTTCTCCAGTCTCATTGTCATACTCTGCTTCAAAACTTTCATCGTCTGGAAGGTATTCTTCCATATTTTTGAAAGCTTTAAAAGACTACCTATCTTCTTCCAAACCTGCAACCATACACAAATTATCAGTTTTAAAAACACAAGACCTTATTGTCTCATTTGATGCTTCAATCATCAAGTCTTCTGACTACTTTGAATCATTCATATGATTCAACTCCTCTGTCTCTTCATTACTTTCAAAAAGTAATTGTCCATGTTCTGGTTCACATACCAAAACTTCAACACCTTCTCCAACATTTTCCTTTTGTTGTAGCTCAACTCTTTCGAGCTTCTCTGTCTCCAATTTGACATCTATAATCTGTTCAAGTTCCCTCAGCTCCTTTATTAACTACATATTTTCTTGTTGATTCCTCTTCTCTTGTAGTCTCTGCCACTTTACTTTCTTTCTCATGACATAACCATATTTCTGGCCCATTTCATTTCTCTGCAACATCTCCATTAATAGTTCAAGCTAAATGGCTATCTCAACCATTTCTTTATCATATTTTTTGTCACTCATTCTCATTCCATTTTCCTTGAGATATTTCTTCTTTTGTCCTATGTTGTGACCTCTTTCAGAACCTCTGCTATGACTATCACTAGTCATCATCCTTTCCATCTCTATGAGTTCCTCACTCACTTTACTATGAGTTGTGCAAGCCTCTGCAACAACTAGTTTTCCCTGCTGCCACTTACCTCACCAAGCTTTCCTTTGTGCTTGGTCTTTTGGCAAGTACTTGTCCTCTTTTTGGAACCTCCTTGAGCATTTTCTTTTTCTCCTTCTAGGCTTCAAATCATCTACACTTTAAGAACACAATTGTCCTCTCATAATGAAATACTAGGTTCTGACCACCTCTTCTTTCACTTAGAAACTCTTACTAGCTTCCTTCATCCCTTAGCAATTCTACCCACATCCTCTGTGGAATTGCCTTTGTGAGTTGCAACAAAACCCCTGCAGTAACAAGTCTCCTTCTTGCTACACATGCCTCACTAAGCTTCTCTCCTATGAGCTTAGTCTGTTAACATTTCTCTGGTTCTTTTCTCTCGAACCAATTGAGCATTCCTTGCTCTAGGTTGCTGCAATCTTCTCACCTTCTTATACTACTATCTGTGCAACAATATAAAAACCACAAACTCTCCAATCTTCAAATCAAATTAAAATAAAAACATATCATCTTCAAGATCTTTGCATGATCTTGTTCTACCATTTACCTGCACTTTGAATGGACTGTTCTTTTATTCAACCTTCAGCTGTATCTTCAAACTCTGGTACTTCAAGAACTTGCAAAGGTCCATATTATAATTTAACTATTGTAGTCTTGCTCCAAAATTTCACTCATTCAATTTCTGCTAATCATTAAATAAACTTGCATAGCATCACCTGTCTTTAGGATCTCACCACTCCTACAAATCTTGTTTAAGCAGATCTCCATATTGCCACTACGCAAATTTTCAACATTCAGCTACTGCCAATCAAATTTAGAATCTGATTCTTTCTTTCAATCTCCCAGCTTTATCTTAGTAAAGCTCTAACTGTCAGTAACAATTACTCCTTCGCTGAGTTTTCTTTCACTGTTTCGTTCTTGCTCTGAGTTCTTCAAAAACATTTACCTATTCCTACTCTGATACCAAAATGACACAGGAAAAACTGCCTAAAGGAAATTCCCTTGGTTTTCATAATCACCTTACTGTGAACCTGTGGGTTACAACCCACCTATACAAATCGAAAGCATTTACATTGGTGGGTTTTAACAAAAAAACCCAAGCAATCGCCTAATAGCGATATAACACCTAATCTGCCAATTAACGTCGGTCCCTCCTGAATGCATAAGACCGGACCTCAAATAGATTTAAACTTGCGTCCATACACTTCTCGGGTCCACTCAGCAATTGAACAACAATTGAACAACAATCGATCCCATGTTGACTTTCCCTTTTTGCACAAGCGCTCCACTCTACGTTATTGATCTTACCATTCAATCTGATGGTTGATAGTCACCCGATCATCGCATATTGCATATCGCAATTTCTCCCGGCCAGGTTTAATTCACTCATGAATGATGCGATAAGATATTAAACCAACAATCAATATCAACAGTGATCCAACGGTCTATGGCCTAACACATGGGTTACCAAACAACTTAACCCCTGTAGTTGACTGTGATGTAAGAGGTTGAAAATGTGATCGATGGTTAGGATTAAGTGCAGGCCTTCAACCACAATCAAGACACCCGTAGACTCCTAACCTCCGTAATTACACACTTCACTTTGGCACTCAGATTACATTCAATGTGGATCGTTGAATGTTACTCCACTCCACCTTGCAATCAGATTTCATCTTCAGGTTTACTAAAAAGAGCATTTAATTCTGATGATCCACACAACATCGTGCTCTTTTCCTCTTATTAAGACCATATATAGGTCTAGCATAAGGTTTTGACTTCTTTATCAGTGTATCTACACCCTCCATAATCATGCGATTATCTTCGACAGTACTGTAACGTTTCATCATGATCATAATTTGATCTCCACTTGGCTATTTCTTCTCCTCTTGTTTGTGCTTAGGTCCTCTATCAATTCTCCTTGAATTCATAAAGGAATTCTTCTTGGTCTTTCTATTTCTGGTTCCCTTTTTCTTCGTGACTCTTCTCTTGAGTTATTCTTCTGCGTGATTCTTTAAAACTACTACCTTTGAGCTTTGCGCTGATTTCTTTAATTAGATTCATATAGTCTGAGCACTATCCTCCTCCGTATTCCTTCTCTGCACTCGTTCTCTGCTCGAAATTCTCATGCATATATATATTAAACAAAGTTCTCCACTACACATAATTTATTAATTGATTTCTTAATACGCACTATATAACTCAGAAAATGAATCTCTGTATTAAAAAACAAATGTATATACAAAAGAGTCTTTCTCTCGTTGGCCTAATTTTCTAATCAATGGCCTTTCTCTTCTCACTGCCCATAGGCTCACAATTCAACCCTCCTATCTATCTGCTAACTCTCTCACTAACTCCTCTTTTAAGCCTTCAAGGCTTACAAATTATACACAAAAGGATTCTGTTAACCAATTTTGGT
Organism: Pinus taeda; assembly: GCA_000404065.3. Classification (NCBI taxonomy): domain Eukaryota; kingdom Viridiplantae; phylum Streptophyta; class Pinopsida; order Pinales; family Pinaceae; genus Pinus; species Pinus taeda. Next base: position 375,890 of record APFE030168874.1, read on the forward strand.
TTAGATCTTGAATAATTTCACCTGAATCCTAAATATCCTAATTGAATCCCTAAAATCATGAAACTAACTCCTAGTTCTTCTAACTCACACACTATTCTTGAAATCTCTCCTAATGAGAAGATTTCATTACAATATCCTCACCGTTATACAACCCTCATAAGAACATAGGAAAATAAATAATTAATCACTCTTTATGAAATTAGGTCCCTTGAAACACAAGATCCTATGCTTACTAAAATGCAATTGTTTTTCTGAGTAAGATGCTCCTGCATCAGTGAACTTGCTCAAGTATTGTGGTATTGTGTCACCCTTCTCCATCTTGATCTTTCAAAGTTTGTCCTTTAGTTCCAACTTCCTGTGGTCACTGTGATTCTGAAACAAGTCAATCAAGGCTTGCCACATTGCATATGGTATATCCTTACCGTGGAGGTTCGAGACAATATGATCTCGAACTTCTAGTATGATCCTTCTCACCTTTGCAACACATTTCTTCCACTTTGCCAGGTCTTGAGCATCTGTTGTTGGAGGCTTAGGAATATCATTGCCTATGAATTCCTTCAGCCCATTTCTTTCGATACTGCCTCCATCTGGTCCTTCCATGAAATATAGTTCGAACTACCCTCAAGGGCACTTTTGAGTTTCAATCTGTAGAATAAAATCTTGTTGGCTTTAAAGAATGATACTGAAAATTCGCTTTCACCTGCAAAAGACAAACTCATATTCTCCTCTTCTAGAGTGATTTATGCTATGATATCATTCATAAACTCCTTGTAGATTCAAACTGCTTATGTAATTTTCTAAAACAAAAGACTTGAATCTACTATACTCATAAGCGGAAACAAATAATTGAACGAGAAATCATGAAGCATACAAGAGAAAGAATTCAATCAACACATTACACAATGATTTCCTAGGGAAAGCCACAACTAAAAACCCCTACTATTTGTATATTGCATTAGTTAGAAAATAGGAGAAGATTACAATGCTTTGCTCAAGCCCAAGCAAACTCTGCACTATCTCTATCTGTCTCACAACTTCATAGACAAGCCTAGGTGAATACTTAACCAATTTTCTAGTTGCCCAAGTCCCTATTTACTTGCATTGTTTCCTTGGGAATTCCCCCCCTATTAATTAGGGAAATTCCTCAATATGAATTGCACATTCCTCATAGGCCTTCCTCTGATCGCATGCACCACCTATACAATTTAGAGGATTATACAACTGTTAGTACACTGCCCTTGAACCCCAATCTCAACTGGGTAGCTCTCAGATTTGACATGCATGAGTTATTTATGAGTGAATCATCGGTTAATTGGTTGAATACATGAAGCAACATCCCATGACATGCATGAGTTATTTATGATTGAACCATTAGTTAATTGGTTGAGCACATGAAACAACACCCCATTGTCTGACGTCCTACTAGTTCCTCCATTAGTTGGAACTAGTTTAAATGACTTTAACTTAGTTAAACTGAATTAATTTATTACAACTCAAAATAAACTCAACCAGGGCTTCGATAAAGTAAGAGACAGTCTACATGACTTTAGTTAGACCCTCAACTCGAATTAACTGAGCCAACTAAGTCAAATTAACTTAGTTAACTCATATAAGCTGTCTTGTGATGTGGAATTACAATTTTATTCCTAATTTAATTCAAGGACAAAATTAAATCCGAATTTCCTTGTTGCATTTTCACCAGACTCGCATATTTACCATCACTTGCATTGGAGGGGGTGTTTAAGAGCCTTTGAGGAGAAGGTCATTCCTTTGTTATAAGCCCTTCCATAGAGGCTATAACACTAGGAACAAAGTTACTTCATAATTAATGTTATAATCAAGTTATTTTCTAGGGCATTCCATACAAAGATCAATGTTTGATGTCAATGGTGTCTAAGTTGTTCAATTACATCATGATAGTTTTATGTTCAAGGCTTTTCACAAATATTTGCATGCCTCCTTCCAAGAGAAGACCATGAAATAGAGTTGATATGAAGTCCAATGCTTTCTTATCATTCCCTTAAGAAAGGATCTTCTTTGATTGATCTAATCCTTATTACAATTATTCTTTCAGACGTTTTGTTAAATGTTTGAATGATCTCTACACTCAATCTCATGAGTGTGTAACTCTCAAGAGCCTAAGAGTTAAAACCACCCTTTTTTTAGTGAAAGCACGAGTAGAAAGTGGTTGCAACCATGATCCAAAACCTTAAGATCATTATTTGCAATTCAAATGAAAAACTTTTAAGCAAATATATGTCTCAAAATTCTCAATAATCCATGGCTTCTCTTATATAAGGGAATCAAATTAAACATGACATCCCAAGGCTTTTCCTTCAATTTTATCAATTCCAGCTCAATAAACTTCATGCTAAGATTCAATGGACCCATATTATAATAAAACACAATGATAATGTGTTTAGATGCGACAATATCAATGTAATACAACTTCTTAACACCAAAAGAACCATGTACTTCATCATGCACTCCAAAATCCAGATAAAAGTTAAATTGATTATTAACATTGTCCATACTCTATAAAAATATGAAAAATCACAAACTTAATCTCACACTCCGAAACCTAACTTAAAATCACAAACTTAATCTCACACTCCAAAACCTAACTTAAAGTTGCATCATTTGTCAACACTCTTCGTAATTGATACATTATTTTTTTCATAAAATTAATTTCAATAGTTATTAAGAAATACATGCAATTTATCATGAAATTTTAACGACCTTTAAAAAAAATATAAAGAGAGTATTTGAGTCATTTATATCAATTTGAATACTAACTTTAAAATATTTATGTGAATACATTAAATATCGATGAGACATATCATTTATAAGACTTCAAGGATAACATGGAAAACATGAAATATACTTTGATTCATTTATAAGTATCTATTAATTATAGTTATTTGTGTTTTACATATTTATGTTTTGATAATATATATAAGATTAGAAAATCTATCATAATTTAGTTGTCAAATTAGCAGTGTGACAACTATTGTTGAGTTGTCAAATCAGTATTGAAGACAACTATTTCTGGTTGTTATCCACTATAGCAGGCTGACTCATCACCATTAAAGACTAAGCCACTTGGAATAACCTACTGATGGTCTGTAAGGGGGCATGCTTTCACTTGTGCAAAATGTCTTTCGGTCTTGGGCCGTTAACATATTTCCTCACATCCAAAGATGGTCTGTAAGGGGGTAGGGTTTCACTTGTGCAAAATGTCTTTGGTCTTGGGCTGTTAACATATTTCCTCACATCCAAAGAAAAAGAACTCTTAGTCAAACAAAAACAATTTTAAGACATACTCCACACCCAATCATACACCTATGTATTACACATTTAATAACTATTTTTAATATTTTATAATTGATTAATAAAATTTAAAAAAAAATACCATATATATTACTAAACCACCTCGAAATGTTCTCATAACTACCGAATAAAACCCTAATCATTAGTCTGGTCAATCACCCGCGTCTTTAGCGAATAACTTTGGCTAGCAAACATTGACATTTATTGTGAAGTCGTTTTCAGGAGGCGCCGATGAATGGTAATGGGTTACATTTCACTACTTATTTTGACAGAAAACATAATCTCATTGTACAGCGTAAAGCACCATGGAAATTGAATAAATAATTGCAAGAAAAATCAAACGGCAAAAGAAGAATAAGCGATGCAAGTATCAAAATTTAACAGTAAAGATCAAAGAAAAGAAAAGGGAGTCGTCTAATGAGGCAGACGAATTGCTGGGACGGTAAGTAGTCGGAATTTGGGTAAAAAAATTCATAAAATCTTATAAAGGCAGTGTTTGTATGTGTTTTTAATGGTGGAAATAAATTCGGTACCATAAAAAAATGTCTAAAACACTTAAAATTATGAAGTTTAACAACTATAATTTGGATTTACAAAAAACCTTGCCAAATTTTCTCTAAATATAACCGAAATTTCTATAACTTTTCGGGCAACTCTTCCTCCTCATGACTACGCAAAAGAAAAGACCACCCAAGTCAATGTCAATCTCTGAAAATTCGACGCCGAAAATCACACGGATGTGAGAATCTCCGATATGCTTAAGCTTTTGGGAGTCTAATGTGACCGTAGCCTTAAAGTTAGCCCCCAAAGTGCGGCACCAGTACTTAATTAGTTATGAAGTACTTGCACGGTTGTGGGCCAGCGAGAATCGAGTACGCGGGAGGAGTTATAGCGTTCCCCCACAATGACTTAATATTTAATTAAGATAATTAAGAGAGACAGGCACACAGGTGAGATTTTCGCGTACAGATTAATAGTGCGAAGGACCCGCGGACTTCAGAGGCGAATTGAAATTTATATAATGTCTCCCCTCCGCGGTCTCTGCTGCTATGGATACGAGACAGTTCTTTGTTTATTTATTTTTATTTTTTCATTTCTTCTCTCGATGAGAGGACCGTTTGGTGAGTGTTGTCTGAGCTCTGCTCTGCGTGTGTTTTGGTTTTGAGCTTTTCTCAGACCAAAAGGATTTAGACCACCGGGAGCCTGCAGTGTGATTGTATTTTGGATGGTGTGAAAGTGGCCTCTTTTTCTATTCGTAGAAGTAACCGTTGAACTCTTGGTGGCGAAAAATTGGGCGTGACACCTGGAGAGCCCCTAGGTTTCATTTTTCAACACCATTGATCATAAATGTGCAAGATTTATCTTGATTCTTGAAATGCAAAGAGCCCCTAAGTTCATGGCTGTCATATTTGCAATCCAAGGGTCTTCAGACACTCTGTTGCTGCTGAAAATGTAGCAGGCAGGTTATGTCTGTTAAGCTCAAGAAATCTCAATAGCATCTGCCCCTGTTATATTCTTTCACATTCAAATCAAGATATGGGAACTTCTAGTAATAGTAGCAGCTCAGGTTTTCTCACTGATCAGTTGTCTAAGAAGACTTCGATATTGGGGCTGAGATTGTGGGTGCTCATTGGGATTGGAGTGGGTGTGTTCATTGTTCTGATATTGTTTTGCTTATCAATATGGCTGACATCTAGGAAGAAGTCCAAGAGGCTGCCTGAGAAGCTGCCATCAGCTTTGATCCCCATGATATCCAAAGAGATTCAAGAAGTGAGGATCGATCCACTGGGTGGCCACAACAACAACAGTCCCATGGGTGGTGCTCAGTTTGCAAGGGATGATTCCAGCGATAGGGATTTGGAAAAATCTGTGCTGCAGATTGGGTATGGGCATCTTTCAAAACCCAGTTCTGATACAGAGAGAGCAAGCTCTGAGGTGGATTCGGGCATCAATGTAAAGCCGATTGAAAGACAGTCTCTGTTGCGCCCACATAGTCAGAAGCCACAGAAAAAGGTTGAAGAAGGGCGCCATGAAATAGGTGTTGTGGTTGAGAGGGAGAGGATTAATGCAGGGGACAGGCATGGTTTTGTATCGTCTGATAAGGGGTCTACTGCAAGTGGAGAGACCCCCAGGTCAACTGAATCGCCTAGTACATCTGTGCCTGAAGTTTCACATCTTGGTTGGGGTCATTGGTACATTCTCAGAGACTTGGAGATTGCTACTAATGGTTTCTCGGATGAAAATGTCATTGGTGAAGGTGGCTATGGCATTGTCTATCGTGGTTTATTGCCTAATGGTAACCCTGTAGCCGTGAAAAATCTGCTTAACAACAGGCAAGGATCATGCTGTTACATTATTGTGAATCTCAGATTTCGTTTTGATTTGGTCTTTGTTGTGAAATGCCATTGCTTGTTTTTTTTCGCAGGGGACAAGCTGAAAAAGAGTTCAGAGTGGAGGTGGAGGCAATCGGGCGAGTCAGGCACAAAAATCTTGTTCGTTTGCTTGGGTATTGTGCTGAGGGTGCAGGCAGGTATTGTCACATCTGGATGGATCTATCTATTTGCTGGGTATACTATTAATCATGGGGATCCATTGCTTGTAATATTATCTGGTAATGTAACCTATGGGTTTTGATGATTGATAACCAGGATGCTGGTGTATGAGTTCGTTGACAATGGCAACCTGGAACAGTGGCTTCATGGAGATGTAGGGCCTGTTAGTCCACTGACATGGGAAATCCGGATGAAAATTATTCTTGGAACCGCCAAAGGGTAATTAATCTGAACATATGAATTTATCAGCTTTGTTGCTTGACGCATAAGGCCCATAATGCAAGCATTCTAGATAGATACTGTTGTTACTGATTTAGAATCATGGATGTGTGCAGGTTAGCATATTTACATGAAGGGTTGGAACCCAAGGTTGTTCATAGAGATGTAAAATCAAGCAACATTCTCCTGGATAAGCAATGGAATGCCAAGGTTTCAGATTTTGGGTTGGCCAAGCTCCTTGGATCTGAGAAAAGCTATGTCACAACCCGGGTAATGGGCACTTTTGGGTAAAGACATGATCCCTATCATGCTATCTGGTTTCAAGGCCCAGTCTTTGGTACTGAACCTCAAAAATGTTTTTTCATTTTGCTGGATTACTGGCCTACAAACGGAAGGAGTCATTAGCTTTGGTGCAGGAAAGAATCAAGTTTATGCAAGATTTTCCCTTTTATCATGCGGTTAGAGCATACCAATATATGGGACTGGGAAAAACTTAAACTTGTTGAGATATTGTGGGGGTATTAGGGATCTCTGTTATTAGTCATATTGCTAGCAGTTGTTGATGGTGTTTTGCGATTCAGTTTTGATTGAATGTTTTTGCATTTTGCTGGATTAATGGCTTAGGAACCAAAGAAAACCAATAGCTTTAGTGAAGAAAAGAATCATGTTTGTGCAATGTTTCGCTTCTATTTTGCGGTTAGACCGTACCGATCCACGGGACTGAGAACTTAATAGGATATTGGGTATTCTGGATCTTTGCTATTAGATTGATGACGTTTTATGGTGCCCTGTCTATTCAGCTACGTTGCACCGGAGTATGCCAGCACAGGAATGCTGAACGAGAGAAGCGATGTCTACAGCTTTGGAGTACTTATCATGGAGATTATTTCGGGAAGAAGCCCTGTTGATTATGGCAGACCTGCTGGGGAGGTTAGAATACACAGTTCCCTTCAATCCATTGCTAAATTTCTTCAGTACTTTCATGTAACAGAGGCATATCTTTAAGGTCTTCAATCCCTCGGTGAATTTCTTCATTACTTACATTTAAATTAACAGAGGCATAATTTTAAGGTCTGAAAGAGGAATGAATCTTTTGAATATAAACATTTGCAGGTAAACTTGGTAGAATGGCTGAAAATGATGGTGGGGAGCCGAAGGTCTGAGGAAGTGGTAGATCCACTGCTTGAGGTTAAACCCACATCCAGGGCATTGAAACGAGCATTGCTGGTATCGCTGCGTTGCGTGGATCCAGATGCTGCCAAGAGGCCAAAGATGGGCCATGTCATACACATGCTGGAGGCAGACGAATTCCCCTTTCGTGATGTATGTTTTTTCTTTGAAACAATAACCATGTCGCTGCAGAGTATCAATGGCAGTATAAGTTTATATATAAATGAGCAAAGTATCAGTTAGTGTTTGTTTATATATAAACCCGCTGATATATATGTATACACAGATATTTAAATGGTGTGTACAGTATATCTATAGTCTGTTTACTTGTAATACTCTGTTGCTCAATGCTTATTATTGTCATTGCAGGCATGCCATAGTAATATAATCTGAAACTTGGATTTTGCAGGATCGTCGCCTAGGGCGTGAGGCTGCTGCCCGAGCACGTCGTGAGAATCCAGCTAATGACAGAATCTCGAACTCAAACGGTGACAACACTAGTGAAGGTGAAGTCAGCAGCCCCAGTCACCGAACGAGGCGGAGATTGTGATGACGATCATGGGATTTTTTCTTAATTTCACCGCAGATTCTGTTGGGCCTCATGTGCCTCTGCTCCCTCAAAAGTAGACCTAGACAGTTTGTTGATTGTAGCCAGCTGATATATTATATCATAATTATGGTGCTCATTTGTTATTTGAAGGCCCTGTAACATATGACCGACTGCTGAGAGCACTTAGCATCTGTTTCTGTTAGTGTTTATCAGTGAATTTTTACAGTTATAAAGAAGAATCCTCTCAATTTTTGTCCATTCCTATTGCAGAATATTGGCATTAAAATTTACTGAAAAATTCACCCCAGTTTTGTAATTTGGCGGTTGTAGTTTCTGTACAAATTCAATTCGTCTGTAAATGGGCATTGCAGTGGAGCTTCCATTGATTGTTTACCGTGGTTTGCTGTAATTGCTTTAGTAACAAAAAATCTAACATGCAAATCCAAGCTAAGGCCTTTGTAATACAATGGAATTCCAATTAGTGTTAGTCTTTCTGCAAGTTGGGATTTTTTTTCTATTATATTGTAATTGAATTTCCATTAGTCTTTCTGCAAGTTGGGTTTTTTCACATTACATTCTAATTGAATTTCAGTTAGTCTTTCTGCAAGTTGGGATAATTATATTGGTTGAATTCATATTGATCTTTCTACAAGTTGGGATTTTTTCAATTATATTAGTTGAATTTCAATTAGTCTTTCTGCAAGTTGAGATTTTTTTCGATTCTACTGTATTCCTTTTTTAACTATCTCAAGTACAAATAGTCATATGAGCATGTGCTTCTTGGGTGTAAAAATATAATGGAAAGCGCTCTGTGTTACGATCTGTGAAGATATGACAGGGTAGCAGCTCTGACCACGAAATATATAATTAAATACATGGCAATCCAAACCCCTGATCATGATTATTTTATTCCTCCTGGCTATCCAAACCCCTGATCAGTATAATTTTATTCCTCGTGGCAATCCAAACTTCTGATCACGGTACACTTTTGTGCAATAGCTTTTTTAATTGGGTTCTGTGGACTACCATCTGAACCATAATAACATTAACAGGTCTAAAATTTAAATGTCTTTTTATTTTTTGGGCCCCTCTTGGGTGCTGTGGGACAACCATGATACCATTAATAAGTATAAAAATGAAGGGTCTACTGTAGGAGTAAGATAATGGTTATTAGTTAAAATTAAAAAGTCTTTCTAATTTTTGGGCCCCTCTTGGGTGCTGTGGGACAACCACGATACCATTAATAAGTATAAAAATGAAGGGTCTACTGTAGACGTAAGATAATGGTTATTAGTTTTGGGTGCTGTGGGACAACCATGATACCATTAATTAGTTAAAATTAAAAGGTCTTTCTAATTTTTGGGCCCCTCTTGGGTGCTGTGGGACAACCACGATACCATTAATAAGTATAAAAATTAAGGGCCTACTGTAGGTGTAAGATAATGGTTATTAGTTTTGGGTGCTGTGGGACAACCATGATACCATTAATAAGATAATGGTTATTAGTTTTGGGTGCTGTGGGACAACCATGATACCATTAATAAGATAATGGTTATTAGTTTGGTTATTAGTTTTGGGTGCTGTGGGACAACCATGATACCATTAATAAGATAATGGTTATTAGTTTTGGGTGCTGTGGGACAACCATGATACCATTAATAAGATAATGGTTATTAGTTTGGTTATTAGTTTTGGTTGCTGTGGGACAACCATGATACCATTAATAAGATAATGGTTATTAGTTTTGGGTGCTGTGGGACAACCATGATACCATTAATAAGTATAAAAAATGAAGGGTTTACTGTAGGAGTAAGATAATGGTTACTATTTTTGTTTGATCAGGCCGGTAAAAATAATGAGGGGGATTTAATTTCGACGATTTTTGAAGAAAATATAACACATATGAAGAAAATATTGCACATATTAATATTAAATATGCAGATGCACAAATTATGAGAACTGTTGAATTTTTGTGTGTTCACAGAATTTATAGTTTATAATCAATTTTAACAAAAACTGAATCATCAAAATCTCATTAATTTTTTTATTAAAAAAGCATTTCCAAAAGAAACAAAGTGAAGTAATGAGTGGATAGTGTGTAAGGTGAGAACAAGAGCATATAATAATGTCTCTGGAATGCAAAAATCCGATCATGGTGGTAACTTTTTGCATGAAAGCTCTCTTTGAATTTTGGTATTTTGTGTCCAGCTCTGGAATGCAAAAATCCGATCATGGTGGTGACTTTTTGCATGAAAGCTCTCTTTGAATTTTGGTATTTTGTGTCCAGCAGCATGTCTATGGAATGCAAAAATCCAGATGATGGTGGTAACTTTTTGCATGAAAGCTCTCTTTGAATTTTGGTATTTTGTCCAGCAGCATCTGAACCAGTAAATAGGTCTGATGATAAACCCCACAGCAACATGCAGCTCAATTAAAAACAAGATTAACCCCACAGCAACATGCCGCTCAATTAAAAACAAGATTAACCCCACAGCAACATGCAGCTCAATTAAAAACAAGATTGCGAACATAAGGCAAGCCATGGTCCGCCTGTCTGTCTTGTACACTGTATTGGGATTCTGGTTTTACTATATAAGTAGAGTACACTGTATTGAGATTCTGGTTGTACTATATAAAGTAGAAACTCCATTACCATAGGCGCGGAAAGACTAAACCAGTGGTCTACGAGGGACCCGCCCGAGAAAGGCACAGCATAGTTTACTGTCAGCGATGAGTTGGTGGGTGCGGAATCGATGGTGACGGGTTTCCTAATGAACTAAGGATGCGAAACGTAGCCCTTATGTCAATTGACCAGATGGACAACCCACATGATGATCTGACAAAAATATCGAGTCCACTAATTAGGGAACGTTACTTGCATCATTACACACTGGCTAGATACCCGTCAATGAAGTACGTCCCCGGGTAGTTATTCCTTTTAGTAATAATCGATGTTTATTTAATTATTGAAACTGTTAAATCGGGGGATTAGTTTAAAAAGGGTTAATTTTGATTTTACAAAATTGCAGATGGCTGTATTAATCAGTTAGGGAGAAAGAGGTGTCATTCATTTCTTCCCTCATTTTATTGTTAAAGACTATTTTAGGTAACTACTAAACCTAATTTATTTATGACCTATTTCATTTGTATAGTTTTTTATTTGATTTTTCTACTTTTATTTGATGTTAATGGTGATCTACCGTGGTGTATATATAATATATATAATTTTTTTTTCTCAATATTTAATGGAAAATTGGGAGAATTTTAGTTTTAAGTTGTTGGGTCTACATAATTTGAGTGTCTTATGGGTTTTTCAATGCTTTTGAATTTATTTTTGCATTCAAAAATACAATTTAAATATTGAAATATTGTAATCTCAGTGATAATTGATTCATTAAATTCTATAGAAAAAGCCTAAAAATTATCTCATTAAACGTCTCCAATACAATGTCAATAAAGTAAAATATTTGAAAAGTTCCCTATTATTTTAAGGTTGATATTTACATACTTAACTCCCCTATTAACTCCCCTACAAGTGTTCAAACTAAGTTATAGCTACTGTGTTGTTCACTTCCACCATTGTTCTTTCATTCATGTTGATCGTTGATTACATTACATTGTATTGTGTACCTTTGTTGTTAGTGTAATGCAACAATGCAACAAATGAATACAATAAAATATTAAACCTCTCTATCTCAAAGTAAGTAAAACATTTATCATCTTGCATGTCTTACATTTTGTCACCAACATTTTAATGCAATGGTATAAAGTCTATATGAAATTGTTTCATATCTTACCTCATTATTATTTCATTATTTCTCATTACCCACATTGCAATCATTATTATTTCTCATTACCCACATTGCAATGACTCACTGACTTATTATACATATTTGTTATTTTAAAGAGTTAGTTTTTTTTGGGTTAAGTGATGGAAATTGTTAGTGTCTCTGATATAATCATTTGAAAAGTTCTCTATTGTTCTAAGGTTGACATTTATATAATTAACTCCCCTACGAGTATTTTCTAGTTCTCAAACTAAGTTATCCGACGATTGTGTTGTTCACTTCGACCATTGTTCTTGCATTCATGTTCACTGTGCATTATACTACATTGTATTGTGTACCTTTGTTGTTAGTGTGATGCAACAAATGAATACAATAAACTATTAAACATCTATCTCAAGGTAAGTAAAACATTTATCATTATGCATGACTTACATTTTGTCACCAACATTTTAATGCAATGGTACAAAGTCTATTTGAAGTTATTTCATATCCTATTTCATTATTTCTCATTACCTACATTGCAATGACTGACTTATTATACATATTTGTTATCTTAAAGGGTTAGCTTTTTTTGGTTAAGTGATGGAAATTGTTAGTGTCTATGATATAATCATTGTAGAGTAGAATGGAAGTGAGATATGACAAGTATGACCATCACTTTGATCTATTTTTTTTATACAAATTTTATTTGAAATTAATTTTATTGTTGCAATCTAATTATGAGATAATGATATTTTAAAGCTAATCAATGGGTATTTTATTTTTATGCATGATGAAAGGTTTTAGTTAATTTCCAAGTTTAGTGGTCGGTGCTTGACAATTAAATTTTGGAATGAAAAATAATATAAACACATTTATACCCGGATGCGGGTGATAACAATGGCATTAATGGTGATTAGATGGAAGGGTGGTGGCAGGCCTGGCCACATGGCCGTCCGTGTCCCCTCCCAAGCTAGAATGAAGGGAATTCATGGCGCCTTGCAGGAGCCATTAATTGGGTGCTCCAGTCGAGAATTCTCTATCAAGATCACGACAATGGACTCCACAGACCATAATGTAGTCTTTCCTCCTCTGTTCAACAACATTTGCCCTCCTTAGGCAGTGAAGCCTTGCTCTCGCACCGTCACTGGAAGCTGCTGTTCGCTGCTCAGTTGCGTGGACGTAGGAAATGGGTATCATTTCTCCCAAACCAGGCATTGCGATTTGATTCCAGCTCAGAATTCCTCGGCTCTCTCTCTGCATAGCCATATCTCTGATTTTCCCATTGAAAGCTCTGTGACAAATTCCGCCATGGCTCGCATCCGCCACCGCATGCGAAGTAGAAGAGGGGGTAGTCGTAGCGGAAGCATCTGTCCTCCTGCTATGCCCAACCCTGCATCTGCCTCCCCCTCATCTTCTCCTGACATTTCAAATCCATATAGCACCTTCTCGGGCCGGTATCCTGATACCCGCAGTAGCAGAGGATGGGCTTAGCTCTAGGGTGCCCGCAGGATGGACACAATAGTTCATATGGCCAATTTTCCCCTTCCCCCTCACCCCGCTCTTCACACGACTCAATTTCGCTTTCGCAGCACTCTTCACAGGCCTGTTATCACCGCCACAGTCACCATCACCTTCTTTGAGGAAACCGACCTATAGGATGCTCTGCCCGAGAACAATGGTGAGCAGCAGAGGGTCGCTCAAAGGAACATGAGCGCCCGAGACCTAGGCAAGCAGTAGCTGGTTGAGGACCTTGCCACCCTGCATGGAAAGGAGCTGGTTGGCAGTCAGCTGATTGCCGAAGGCAAAGCTGGAGACACGTCCAGCTCGCATGCAACAGAAGGTAGCTCTGCTGACACTCAGTGAGCTCATGGAATTCAGTGCGACACGTCAGCAGAGGAGGAGGAGTGGTACAAGTACGCGTGTCTTATCGAGGAAGAGCTTGCCCTAGACGACCTCCAGTAGGTCCATCACGATTGACACTTGGCAGCGAGGTGTCGCCCTTCTGCCAGCTGACGTTTTCTTATGATGATTGGATGATTTCTATTATGTCATGTTGTGTAAAAACTTTCCTTCTGGTTGTTTTTCTGCTATGTTTGGTTTTTTTTGTCAAAACTGGAACCCTTGTGTGGGTTTTTTCTGCGTTCACGGACTGGTTTCTCCATCGATGGGGCAGTCACGCTTAGATTGTTATATTTTTTGACAAACACTGTTCAGCATTGCTGAGGCCAAAGCGTTGTTGTACTTTTATTATGTTTCATATCAATAGAATAGTTTTACTTAGAAAAAAAAAATATAAACACATTTATCCTTTATCCTAGTGATGTAAATAAATTTTTCCTTCTTTTGAAAGTTGAGAATTATAGATATATATATATATGTATGGACAAGTATTTAAACATAATCTAGTTGTAATAAGGATTTTATATAATATATATATAATATATATATAATATAATATATATATATATATATTAATTATAATATAGTTGTAATAAGGATTTTTAAATTGCTAAATCTTTTTATATAATTTTTTTAATCACAATGTGTGTCATTTTCTGATGATTTATTATTACAAGTTTCATCCTTGAATAAGGGGAGTATAATTTTGATTTGAATGAATATTTAAATATAAAAGGGGTCTAATTTGAAGTACTTAATGGGATAACTTACTATTTAAAAGAAAATAAAAGTGAAAGTAAGATGAAAGTGTGGTGACCCATGTGTGTAGACAAATTGGTTTGAGTAGAGCTTAGTCTTGACCAAGTTTTAAGTTCAAACCTCATGGGAAGGGGTTGAAGATGAAAGTTATCTCTCAGTAATTAGACTATCCCAAAGGGCATTTAAGCTTGATGATAGGCTCACAAATTGTCAAAACCCTAAGGAATTGTCATTAGTTGCTTAGAATCTTAATATTAAAGGATTTCACTCTTTTGTTTTCTTTGAGAAAGTTGGCTAGCAAGAAAGAGTGAATATTAACTCTTGTTTTATAATGATGTATTCTATATGATTTAGGATACATATTTTATATTAAATTTTGAAATTTGATGATATTATATTATATTTAATTTCATGATATTTTCATTT
>APFE030168874.1:414698-445953 GCA_000404065.3 Pinus taeda
TGTTGTGATAGCCACAGCTTACCATTGCCCCTGGCTCTGAAAATCTCCATGCCCAAAATCTGTCTTGCGGCTCCTAGATCTTTCATATCAAACGTCCTTGCCATCTGAGTCTTCAACCTGTTGATTTCTTCAATGCTTTTGCTTGCTAAAAGCATATCATCAACATATAACACTAAGATAATGAACATGCCATTATTCAATTGTTTGAAATAAACATAATGATCATATTCACTTCTAACATATTTCTGACTCAACATGAAAGAATCAAACTTCTTATACCACTGCCGAGGCGACTGCTTTAGGCCATATAATGACTTCTGGAGCCTATAGACAAATTTCTCATTGCGATGCTGAAAAAACCCTTTCGGTTGTTCCGTATGTATTTCCTCATCTAAATCACCATGTAGAAATGCAGCCTTAACATCTAACTGCTGTAACTCCAAATCAAACAAACCCACTAATGCTAACACAATTCTAATTGAAACAATTTTAACCACTCGCGAAAAAATCCCTTGAAAGTCAATGCCAGCTTTCTGAGAAAACCCTTTTGTAACCAGCCGAGCTTTGTACCTGTTTTCCGTATCATTCACACCTTGTTTCAGCTTAACACCCACTTACACCCCACAGTTTTCCTACCTTTCGGAAGCTCCACCAGATCCCATGTGCCGTTCTTACTCAAGGCCATCATTTCGTCCTTCATGGCTGCTTTCCACTTGTCACTTTTCGAACCTTCTATTGCTTCCTGACAGCACAGAGGTTCATTGTCATTAGCAGTAAATGCAACAGAACTGACATAATCATCATACCTTCTCGGTGGCCGTTTGATTCTTATCAACCTCCTTAAGGATGCTTCTGGCGCTTCCACGATTGGCTAACTACCACCTATAGGAACTTCTTGCCGATCAGTATCTGAGACCTGTTCATGATCTAAACCTGAACCCTGTTCATATTCTGATTCTGAAACCTGTTCATAACTAGTATCTGAACTATGGTCATCATGACTATCGTTAGAAATGCTATCAAACTGAATGTGCTAAAAATCAGATACATCATCCTGTTTCAATCGACTATCTACATCTAACTATACAAGAGGGGATTCATTAAACTTTACATCTCTGTTGATGATGATTTTGCGGGTAGTAGGATCCCACAATCTATATCCCTTTATTCCAACACCATACCCAACAAAGATATACCTTTTAGACTTTGGATCTAACTTAGTTCGCTGATGTTTAGGCACTAGAGCATATGCATCACAACCAAACACTCTGAGTTTAGAATAGTCACAAGGGTGTCCTTTCCATACCTCTTGCGGAATCTTGCAATATATCGCCGTCGATGGAGATTTATCACATAACAAGCTGTTGCCACCGCTTCCGTCCACAACTCCTTCGACAACTCGGCATTACTCAGCATACTCCTTGCTCTCTCTAGAAGAGTCCTGTTCATGTGTTCAGCAACTCCATTTTGCTGAGGCGTATAAACCGTGGTCTTATGCCTCTCGATCCCTGCATCCTTGCAATAAAACTCCTTGGAAGTAAATTCACCACCATTGTCAGTTCTTAAACACTTTATTGTTCTACCAGTGTTGTTTTCTACCAATGCTCTAAACTGCTTGAAAACTGAAAACACATCAGACTTTCTTTTCAACATGTAGACCAAAACCTTCCTAGAAAAGTCATCAATGAATGATACAAAATAAGACGAACCACCATATGAAGTTGTAGGGGCTGGTCCCCAAACATCTGAATGGATATAATCAAGTATGCCTTTACTAGTATGTTTGCCTGTTTTAAACTTTTGTTTACTTTGTTTACCAAACAGACAATGCTTACAGAAATCTAACTTTCCTGACTTTAGATTTGGAAGTAACTTTCGATCAGCCAAAATTTTCAACCCTCTCTCACTCATATGCCCCAATCTTTGATGCCATAAGTGAATGGAATTACTGTCATGTGCAGACATAGTAGACACAAAAGCTGACCCTGTACCTCCATCTAACTGAAATAGATTTCCTACTTTCTTAGCTTTCATAACTAGTAAGATTCCTTTGTAAATTTTCATTACTCCACCTTGAATTACAGTTTTATACCCATTTGAATCAAGTGCTCCTAATGAAATCAAGTTTTTCCTTAAATCTGGTACATGCCTCACATTAGTTTATTCTAGTTGTTCCATCAAACATTTGTAGTTGTATGCTCCCAATCCCAACAATAGTACATGTTACATCATTACCCATGTACACAACACCATCATTAATTGATTTATATTCCTTAAACCATTCTTTATGGATACACATGTGGTTTGATGCCCCAGAATCTAACAACCAATGTTGACCATGATTTGACACACTAACTGATAATACTTCATCACTCATACCTGAACCCGATGTCAAACCTGTATATGACGTATTCGCCTCCTTCTTCTCTGTCGAAGACTCTGCTTTTGAAGTTTGCTGCTGTCGCTTCCAGCAGTCCTTCTTTAAAAACCCTGATTTTCCACAAAACCAACACTTTAGCTTACTCTTCTTTCCTTTTGACTTTGAACGTGATTCGCTTGGCTTCCTGGGGCGCCTTTCTTTCGAACGACCTCTAACCATCATAGCTTCTGATGTAGAGGTTTCAGAATGCGACTTCCTCCTTGTTTCTTCCGATAATAACGATGCAACTACATCATCAAACTCAATAGTTTCTGATGAACTAAGACTTATAGAAGTAACAAAATGATCCCATGATTCGGGCAACGAGCACAATAAAGTAATAGCTTTATCCTCGGATGGTATTTTTACTTCTATACTTTGTAATTGCACAAGAAGAGTATTAAAAGCATTTAAATGATCAGCAATCGATGTACCTTCCTTCATTCTCAAACCGTACAACTGTCGCTTTAGGAGAATCCTATTGGTTAAGGATTTGGTCATGTACAGTTTCTCCAGTTTCGTCCACAAACCAGCAGCTGTTGTCTCTGACACAATATTAAACAGGACATCATCAGCTAGACACAGTCGAATAACACTTATTGCTCTTTCATCCATCTCGGCCCACTCACTATCTGTGATGTTGTAAGGCTGTTTGGACTTGCCCAACAACGCCTTTGCCACACCATGTTGGACAAGCAAGTCATGCATATTCACCTTCCAGATCTCAAAATTATTCTTGCCATTAAATTTCTCAATTTCAAACCGGGCACTTTGAGTTTTCGCCATTTGTATCAGCAAAAAACACAATAATCTCCAATATCCACGTTTTAAATACCCGCAATTAAAAAAAAATTGCCTATGCCTTTAAAACAAAATATCTTCCCTTCACACAAAAAAAAAAAATTATGCCTATGTCTTTGTAACTTTGTCTTTATTTACTGTGCAAATTGGGCAATAAAAAAAATTAATCTCAAAACAAAACTTCTTGGTTTATTTGCACCAATTTACCATTTCTAACCAAACGCCCCGAACATTGAAACATTAAAGCCAATTTTAAAACCATGCACCAATGTAAGTGCTTTCTTAATGGTCCATATTCCTCATGGTCCAAGCCAAATTTTAATGCAACAAAGTAAGTGGTAAGTGCTTCCTTATAAATCCATCATGTTATTTTCCTCACTAAAAGAAAAAACAAATTCTTTTATGTGAAAAAAAAAACAATCGAATACTTTGTATGTAAAAACAAGGCTCCCCAATTAGCTTTTATCTTTAAAAAAAAATGGGCGGCTGTTGGTATTTAGCTTTTTAAAAATTGGCGGTTGTGGTATTTAGCTTTTAAAAATTGGCGGCTGTGGTATTTAGGCATCACAATTTTGCTGTGAAATAAAAAACCCTTAGCGTATTAGTCAATTTGAAAAAATGAAGACAGCTCTTGCAATGTCAACGCAGCGGTGAATTTAAAATACCTCCACTGAGTGTGCCAGTACTTCTGTTGAATGGATGCTGCGCACCAGCAACATCACCAACACTTTAGCACATTGGTTGGATGAATGCAACACTCCAGATAGCACCACTAATAATCCACCACTCAGCACGGCATACGCAGGTCCAGCAATACGCTAGTGCTACACGCAGGTGCAACATACAGTGCTCCACGCAGGTGGTTTGGTAACGCACAACACTAATGGAATACACACTCCACCACGCAACACAATCACACCTCTATGCAGGTTGTACTCAGTGCACCAGCAGCTCCACGCAGCACCAGGCACCAACTCTCCACCATCGCTCTGATACCACTTGTTGGAATTCAGAGGCACAACAATTTAATAAACACACACAGCAGAATTAACACAGCAGAACAATCAAGCACATAAGAGAGAATTTTTAACGTGGTTCACCCAACCAATCTGGGCTACGTCCACCAAACATATGCATCAAGAATTTATTAATCAAATTGGAGATTACATCAAGAAATCCTCACACTCTCTTAGCAAATCATCCAAATGATTGCATGTTATATAGTATAGAGAATCTAACAGCCTCATAACTCCCTCACATCAAATATAGGAGGCATTAACTCCCTCCCAACAACCTGGAGCTAATCTAGGAACTGAATCCCTATTGTTGTCATCCTTCAGAGATTTTTTGCCTATTTGACTCAAACAGAAAATCTCAACAGCGATCTTGGATGGGGGCATTGAAGTTATTGTGATTAAAAGGTGCAATTGCAGATTAAAATGATGTATTATTCTGTGGTACCATGTATTGAGATTTAGGTTCGGTCTCAATAAATTACACAAGTCATTGTTTTTGGCGTTTTCAAAGTTTTGATTGTGCTTTGAGGGATGGATCCAAAAGTTTGTATTTACCCATTTTTTATATCTATTGTAATTGTAATTGGTTGCAAGTTAAACTTGTAATTGGTTGCAAGTTAAACTGAACTGAGTTGAATTTAATTAGTTATTAAATTTTATATTTATATTAGTTTTAAGTTTCAAAATTAGATATTGTTTATTTATTTTTTATGGTTTTTGTTTTTTAATATATTGATATTATATAATTAAACATATGTATATATTTTAATTTTAAATTTATTAATATTTATTTAATTCTATTTATATAAAGGTGGGTAAGTAGAAACATTGCATATTACATTTTTCAGTGTTGTTTTATTTTAAAAAATAAAATATTTGGAAATGCAACAGAGTATGAGTGTGATTGGTGTTTTTATGAAACATAATGTTAATATTTAGAAATTTAAGAAATGTGAATTAGTTAGTGTGTTTGGTGTTTAGTTTTATTATATTTTATATTTAAATTTTATGAGAAGGGATTGAGGAGAAAGTTAATTTTGAAGATTTAGATTGTTTTAAAAATCATTCTGAATCAATTGAATCCACATTATTGTTAACTAAATTACTTTTCTACCAAACATATACACTAACATCAATCTAAACACAACATAAAATTGAAAAAAATAAATCAAACCTCTGATTTGAAATGGAATGGATGATGCCAAAAGCTTCCAATTCATCATTCAAAGTATGGTCCTAACACTTACTTGTCATGCTCATAGGTCAAGTCTACTTAGAGTGGATTTGATATTTATGCCGTAAGGCATTTCCCTCTGAGAATAACTCTCCTCTAGTGATTCGTGGATTTGGTTTCCACCGTCATGTCGCTTGTTAGACGATTAAAATGTCATCAACCATTCGATCTCACCATTGTCTGCCAAACTCATATTTATTTAGTTAGGTTGTTTCAAAGTGCAATTCGGCCTTTAGATTTAGGTTTCTATTTCTCCCTGCTCCACTTTCATGTAAACGTCTTCGCATAGGTCTTCATGAAGCTCTCTCGTTTATGTGTCATTTTTCCTCGTCTGCATGATTTTTTTGTGCACTTATAGGGATTCTTGTTCCTAGATCTAGAGCCAACTGTCATCGATGAAGTTCGAACCTCCACATATCAACAACTTTTTCACCCAAAGAAACTGATCAGTGGCAAAGAAGATGCTGCCAACAACTTTTCTCGTGGCCATTATACCACTGGTAAGGAAATTGTGGATTTGTGCTTTGATCAAATCCAGAAGTTGGCAAACAACTGTACAGGCCTGCAAGGTTCCCTGATCTTCCATGTTGTGGGAGGTGTCACTGGATCAATTTGGGGTCCCTTTTGTTGGAGAGGCTTTCTCTCGATTATTGAAAAAAAATCCAAGTTGGGTTCCATTGTGTATCCATCTCCAAATGTCTACATTCCAGTTATGCAATTTGAGTCATATACAAGTTATTTGGATGACATAAGATATGTTCACATTAGACTACTTCTATGTTCAGATTTTATCTATTTCACATCCATTCTCTCTAATTTGAACAATTTATATACATTATGTGCTTGCCCTCACAGGAGCTCCTCTTTCTTTTGAAAGGCAGGAATTGGTTGTGATTGTATTGACTGTATAAGTTTGAGCCAAGTATCAATCCCGACTTTTTTTTGCCTTGATTGAAGTTAGGAATCATGACAAGATGGGGTGGGGAAATCGGCAATGGTCAATTTCTACCAGAGGAGTCCTTCAGGAGTTGGGGAAGTTATTCAAATGATCTGCAGCAAATAGGGAATCGATGTTGGCAAAGATTTTTTGCAAGGTCTTCGATTGAGGTGGAAATGGCTGAGGTTCAGGCTTAGAGTGGGCATGACATGAAGAAGAATCTAAATTGGTGGGATTTGATTTGGCTCGGAATTGGAGTTGTTATTCGTGCTAGGATTTTGGTCCTAACAGGTTTGGAAGCCCAAAAACACTCTGGGCCACCATTCCTATTATCCTATGTTGTCTCGAAAATCTCTGCTCTACGTTATGTGTTTTTCTACACCGAATTTGCTGTGGAAATACCCATTGCAGGTCATAAGCTTCAATTCTTTACTGATTATGCAATATTTTTTAATTTTTTATTCCTTTCTAAATTGATACCTATTAATTTAGAACTAATCAAATATCCAATGATATTAACTGCACCTAATTCTAATTATAAACTATGTTATATTTAAACACACAATTATTTATTTATGTAGCTCAAATCCATTTTACCAGAATAAATGTTCTTGTTCTATTATTTATTTTTAAAATAGTCACATCTAACAGTGGACTTTTGTTGTTGTGATTCAAGTTACCCAACATTGAGTACACCAAATATGATAATCCAACTTCCCCTAAATATATTTGGTGTTTTCTTAATAGTACATAAACACATAAACAAAATTATACAACCTTTTTCTTCTCAAATCACTATCCTAGTGCTTCTCTGAGTTAAACATAGGACAATTTTGTTCATCTCATCTTCAAGTATATTGAACTGAACTTACCCCCTCCTAGAATACCTGTTAGTGTTGTGTTCTCTTATTGGTTTTTCTTTCATGGTAGACAAAAATGCTATTATATGTCTTTTTTTCTATAGTCGACCACCCTAGTACCTCTCAATATGAGCATAGTTACTGTGGAGTTTCCTCTTAAGGTATCTAGAACCAACTCTGCAAAATACTTATAGGTGGTGTATTAGATTGATTATCATTTTACATGTTTAGAATATTATATATTTCTTCAATAAAACTAGATGCATCATCTATTTATATCTTCATCTCACTTTATATCATATATGGTGTAATCCATGCATAATGTCCATTGTCTTAGAACCAATATTCTATGTTGCTATATAAAATCAGATTATCCATCCCTGAACAGAGCCCAGAGCATGTAATGGATGGAAAAATATCTTTTATCTTCCTTTAAGAGTCAAATTGTTTTCTACCACCAAATTGTTCGTAAGTACAAGAAAATATTTTTTCTTATTGGCAGGGAAAAGACTTTGTAGGCAAATGAACTAATGTACCTGAGAAAGAAAAAGCAACACAAACAACAAGATCTTTTTTTTTTCAACTGCTAGTTTTCCCTTTTATAGATGTAATTTGACCAATAGAACTAATGTTGGGGAAGTTGCTCAAAAGGAAGTAGAATTCTTCTGAGAGATGATTGATGATGATTGGCATTGTCAACAACTAAAGTAGCTCGCATAGTTGTGTGATCGAGGAAAACAAATCAGCAATGGAAGGCTTCTTGTCGAGAGGACTTTGTGGGATTTAAACTCCATTGGTTTACTAAATTTGTTGTTGTATTCAACAAAAAAATTTGTTATGTAGAAACAAAAAACCAAGTGTGAATGATATCTTGCTGATAATATCATTATATTATAATTTTACTTATAAATTCATTACATCACAACTCATATTGGTGTTATGTGCTTAGGATGTTTTATTATAATATTGCACAAACTCATTGAGATTGCCCCTCTCTGTAGTTCATTTTACTTTGCTTCTTCAATGTAGATAAGATTAATTTTTTTTACTTCATCCATTTAAAATGGCAGGTGCATTTCAATTTGAGAGTGAAAGTGGTTCCAGTCCTCTTTAAATTAACGAAATTAATGAACATCTCTCCTTTATTTATATTATTTTGTATTTTTTTGTTTTCTAATATGCCACACAGTTATCAATTTATTAGCTACTTTTCTGCAACAGTCCTTCTTTTTCTTGTTAAACATTTTTAGAATGAGAACATAAATCTACCCAAGGTTTTAGTGCTACTGGATTGACATGGAACCAACACTATTAGAAGCAATGTTGGTTTTTTATTCATTCCCAAAGTTTAAGAAGCTTGCAAAGAATCATCTATTATCATTTATGTACTTTTACAATTTTACAAGGACAATATTCTCTTAAAACTTGAGATTGACTAAATCATTCATTAAAGAAATGAAAATTTGACATGAAAAGAAATTACAAAGAACTTTATAGGCAGTGGTGGGTACGTTGAAGTATACAAAGGGTCACTTGCCAATGGAGAGCTATTGGTTGTCAAGCGACTTACTAGAGGTCGTTGAACAGAGGAACAGAGGGTGAATGATTTTCTGACAGAGTTTGGGATAATTGTGCATATTAGCCATGCCAACACAGCTCATCTTATTAGTTTTGGTGTTGAACGTGGACTGGACCTTTTTTTATTTTTTTTCACATGGAAGCTTAGCATCATTGCTTCATGGTATGTGGAGATTATGATTTATATTTCTGATTAAGAAGGTACAAAGATAGGAAATTATAAAAGGAGAGAAACTCTTCACATGATTCATTACTCACATGAATTGTATTTTAGGTTTATGGATCCATGACTTTTGTTTTGTCCTTTTTTGGATTGTTCTATCGAGGCACAAAGTCTCATCTACTAGATTAGAACATCTGATACAAAGTTTCTCTAGGCACAACTCGAGGTCTTCTTTATCTTCATGAAGGTTGTCAAAGATGTATTGTTCATAGAGATATCAAAACATCCAACATTTTACTCACTGAGAATTTTTACCCACAGGTAAACTTTGTCTCATTATTCATATAGGCCTCCATATTCTATGAGTAAGGGATAATTGATAGCAGAATCTACGGGGTTGGATGATGCCATTAGTCCTTCTTTGCACTTGTATCATTGAAATATTTCATGCATTAAAGCATATTTATAGGAACGCATTGTAATTACACTGTAAGGCAGTCCCCTCTTAAAATAACTCTCCTAGTTTCCTTCGTGTCATAATCTATGCCATTCAATCTTTTGTTAGACGATTGGGTTATATTTATTTTTAAAATAATCACATCTAACAATGGAGTTCTATTGTTGTGATTCAAGTTACCCATAAACAATGTGTTGGCATTATGATGCATGTGTTGTCCTTGATGGTAACTCACTTGTAACAGAACAAGTATATGGTAACTAGATGAATCTACAGGTTAGATCAAAGGTGACAAAATGATCGAACAGAATAATGGGTCAAAGGTTTACGAATCAAAATCAGAAGCTTGATACGGGAAATTGTTGGTATTATGAATTAGGTGTTTTCCTTGATAGAAACCTACCTGATAAGTTGTCCTTGATGACAATCTATTTGATGAATGGACTACTTGATAAAGGTATAAATAGGATGTGACAGAATGCATGGCAGTTGTGTTTACAGATGTGACAAAATGCAGGGTAGTTCATAGGAATTAGTTCAAAAGTGATGTATGATGGTAATTCATGTTCTAACATGTCAATTTAGAGGTAACAGAGTAATGGCATAGAAGAATAGGATGATGGGAAAAAGGATTGCATATCAGAATCAAGAAATTGGGGAAAGAGAATTTTTTAAGTTGTATACATTGGTTAACCTAGTCCAAGTTGCGTATACACAAAGGTACACAAAATAAACAATGCGTATACGTATGCACATAGTTTCACATAAGGAAAAACACATATGGGATGGAAAATTAAGGTTAAAGAATACCAAGGGTCCATACCATGGTATTAGCCCATAATATTGAGCAAAATAACGGCTACTTGATCTCGTCTAAGAATGCCATAGGTTGTATGTGTTGTTTTGGTGCATGGTATTGACAAAGGATCTAAGTATATAAGGAGGTGAAGATCAAAGTGTGAGAGTGTGCAAGTGATGAAAATATTATGAAGAGTTAGATCAAAAGAAAATACGCATGTTATGGGTTTTTGATGCTTTGCTTTATCTGAACTAAGTATGCACCTAAGTGTTTGATGATGGATGTGATCTAATATATCTAAAACAATTATTCAGTAATGATGGATCATGATCATGAGACCTGAAATGACTTATCATTGTATGATCTGAACAAGGATAGGCTAGATCTAAGTGGTAACACATGTTTTATCCTTTAAATGCTATGATTTGGGTATATCTGAAATCTTGAGAAGCTGCGAAGTTATAAGTCATTATTTGCAGATCTATATGCATGTTAGCCTCGGTGAAGTCACGTATACACGCGGATTTTGCACTTCCAAGCAACGTATGTAGAGGAAGGGCTTGTTGTTCAGAAATGACTGATCTATCTGATCAGTGTTGTTGTTTTACTATCGTTTGTCAATGATTTCCTCATTAGATCTAAAGTTAAACTGATTGTATGAGGAGATTGAGTCTGGCTAATTAATTGATTGAGTAAGAAGGGTGATATTTGCTGCTATCTATTTAGAACTCTGTAATATGACAATAGATCTTCAAAATGTCTCTAGTTAGTACATTTTTTGGTTCTGAAATTCTATGATTCAGTATCTTTAGAGGTATACGCAGGTTGGGTTATAGAAAGTAGTGTATACACGCTGGTTGTCTTCATTGAAGTAGCGTATACATTATGACATATGATTTTTGAGGTTTCAGTTGGTTTTGGTTATTGATGCAACGTTTTGAGTTCAACTCCATGTTCTTGTAACAATGATCTATTGTGTTTTGCTTCAGATTTAATGGGTTTCAGTGACTGGTTAATGCAGTTGTATTTGATGATTGTATTCCAGTGGTGATTTATTTTGAGCTTCAATGTTAATAATGGGTCCAATATGAGAATTTGATGAAACGTGGCGTACAAGTTATGATATGTTGAAGTAGGTGGATCCAATCTGAAAATTTGATGAAACATGGTCCATGGAGGATGCTGAGGGTTGGAGCCTGTTAGCACTCAGAATGAACCTCAAGGCTGATAAGAGGCAATTTTGAGGTAACCATAGACCAAGCTTTTGATCTGACATCTAGCCCTGCCAGACCAGAGAGGGCTCTCTCTTTGCCAACTAAGGGTGGTTAAAATAAATGAATCTTAGGCTAGCTATAAAGAACGAGGATTTGGTTGAAAATTGTGGGTTGAAAACAGCAAGAGAAGGGACCATTGGGCTATGGAATCGAGGCTAGTTTCTGCCGGAAAACTTGTGTCAAAGTACACACAATGTTCAGTCAGATTAAAGATATAATGAGAGAGCAAAAGAGGAAAACGATCACTGCCCTGCAAGCATCAATCAGGGGATGGATATATAGTGGAAACTTTAGAAGAAAGAGAAGCACAGGGTTACTCAATATAATATCTAACAGAGGATGGATTCTGAAAAGATAACCACTACATTAAATAGCATAATCATTGTGAAAGGAGCATCCTACATGGATGGATTCCTAACGCTTCCCTTAGATAATGTTGTAATGAAATTAGCAGAAAAAACAAAGCATGGAAATCAACTTACAAGGAAAACATGTTGCACATTAAACACTGTGATGGATCCTAAGTTTAAAGGGCAAAGACTTCTCCAATAGAATAATATTCAAAAAAGTTTAGGATTTACACAGTCCAATAGCAGCTTTCCTTTGCTGAAAAATTCGAACCCTTTACACTCTGAAATTCATAAAATATATACAATTATCTCATCCCTAGACTAAGGGAGTCGAGCTCAACCATCTCCATAAAGATAGAAGCAATTACATTAAATTTGGCATTCCCTGCTAAGAATAGGGACGAAATTTCTGAAAATAGGGGTCAAAGATGAACTCATATCTCTTGAAAACTAACACCTGCTACAAAACTGAAAGATGTTTTTGTATATAAGGTTATTTTTTAGACAAACCTCTCTCAAATTTTGGAAATTCAGTTCCAGTGGCTCGGAATCGGTTGCACAAAATAATATCTAAAACAAGAAATCATTAAATATTTAAATGTGTAAAAATAGGCTGTAAAGATCTAGTCAAATATTCCAATTCACAGTACTTGTGAATAACCTTAAAGAGGTTTTTATTGTATTGCTTGTGTTTGACAAAAACCTCCTTGGGTTTATCAAAATTACTTTCCATCTGTTACAAAATGGCGCAAAATATAATGACTAAAACAGTAAAACAAATGCAAAATTTGTTTTTTTTTAATGTAAGCTTCAAATATCACTGCATATCTCCCACATAGTAACACCTGTGCATAACCTAAAGGAGGTTTTTGTTATTTCGTATGTTATTGAAAAAAACCTCTTTCACTTTTGTAAAATTCATGTCCATTACTTCAGAAATTGATTTGCAGTAAACTTGTCAATATGTGCAGCAAATGACCTCAAAGCCCCAAAAAATCATGCCAATCACCTCCTTCATAAATCAATAATATTGAAACTAATGCTTCCACACATTATAGCTCACATAATCAACCATAGTTCACTATATTTTCAGCTATAAACCATTGAAGGAAGTTTTCACAATGTAAAATTATAGGGAAACATGCATCATGCATAACCAAGAATCAATCATTCATTTCGATCATATCTTCTGATCCAGGAACTAGTTTCGGCGTGTAATATACTGTTGGAAATATCGTTTTGAGCTGCTTCTGATGAACATACTTAGGATATGATTTGCACTAAAACTCATGTGAAAAACATCTCTGAAAACTAGACATAGTAAGAGCCCATTTTGATCCCTGGTGACACGCTATGAAGATTGGAACTAACATTGACCGTATTGGGGATGGCAGCTCCTTGGAGGTGTCAAGAACACCATAGACCAAGTGCCTCATCCATTGGGCAATAAAGTCACAAACAACTGCAAACCTGGACAACTTATACCAACCAAAAAACACACACATACTGCAACCTATACATTAGGAAACTAAAACAAATGCCGAAAACCGAAATACTACTTTGGGCAACTTATTTATGTACAAACCTACCCTACTTCACTGCAAATCACTAGATCAAGTGATGTTGTAATGCCAAATTAACCAATCAAGCAACTAGAGCAATGATGATTCTTGGCAGTGCTTGAAACAAAACATAAATGTAAATGGTGACAACCATATATGCACAAAATGATTGTGGTTGTGTAAAAGGAAATTTGGCTTGTTATTCAAATTGAATTTTTATTTCCATATATGCTGCAACAGGATCAAAGTAACCATACTCTGTTTGCTGCCCCAACTCCTCAATACATGTTTCCAGCTACAAATTATTAATGCAAACATCCAATGGCAGCCTTGCCTTTCCTTCCTTATGCTAGAAAATGTCCCCAAAGAATGGGACTTGACAGTCTAGATCTTGGGACTGTATTTGGGTCTCCAATTCAGTTAGATATTCTTCAATTTTGATGGAAAACTCTTGTAAAAAATTGAGCTTAACTTCATGGTTACATCGACAAGATTTCAAATAAGAAGAGAGAGATGAAGCAAAGTTCTCATCTACCTCATCATCCATGCACATATCTTCCCATTCTCTAAATCCTTGAATAGAGGCCACCTCTATTTCGAATTCTTCCTCTTTCTCCATCCATGTTTCAAGAAAGATATGCCAAAAATCTACAAATGAATTAATAGATCTGATAGGAAAACTTTTGATCCATTGTCTACATTTCCCTTGAAACGAATCATAGAACAATCTGATAAAAATATCCTCTTTTTTGGCTCTAAGAGATTCTATAAATGTTTTGAAATTTGCTACATGTTCAAGAGTCAAAGTGAGATCTTCCCCATTGAATTTAGGGCCATTTCTAAAAAAATATGCATCTTTCGGTAATTGATTAGGAAAATCAGGAAGATTAGAAAAATCGATACATGAATACCTTAAATAAATAGAAACAACATCTGAGTCCTTCATTTAGCCAGTGGAGCCACCATCAATACTTTGAAACTCGGGATTTCGAACAATGGAGTCGTCAGGTAGTTGATTTCAGTCTTCATATGTGTCTGACTGTTGTCCACCATCAGCAATTAGATTTCCAACTTGAATGATCTTTCCCAGAGAAGATCTGTCACCTCATCCCCAGTAGTGGCACCAATATGTTAGCACTCAGAATGAACCTCAAGGCTGAGAAGATGCAATTCTGAGGTAACCATAGACCAAGCATTTGATCTCGCATCTAGCCCTGCCAGACCAGAGAGGGCTCTCTCTTTGCCAACTGAGGGTGGTTGAAATAAATGAATCCTAGGCTAGCTATGAAGAACGAGGATTTGGTTGAAAATTGTGAGTCTAAAACAACAAGAGAAGGGACCATTGGGCTATGGAACCGAGGCTAGTTTCTATCGTAAAACTTGGGGCAAAGTAAGCGTAATGTTTAGCTAGATTAAAGATATAATGAGAGAAGAAAAGAGGAAAAAGACCATTTCCCTGTAGGCATCAATCAGGGGATGGATCTACAATGGCAACTTTAGAAGAAAGAGACCTCAACAGAGCATCTAATAGAGGGTGGATTCTGAAAATATAACCATTACATTAAATAACATAATCATTGTGAAAGGATTATCGTGCATGGATGGATTCCAAACACTTCCCTTAGAGAAAGTTGTAACGAAATTAGAAGAAAAAACAAAGCATGGAAATGAATATACAAGAAAAACTTGTTGCACATTAAACATGTGATGGATCCTAAGTTTAAAGGGAAGAGACTACTCCAATAGAATAATATTCAGAAAAGTTTAAGCTTTACACAGTCCAATAGGAGCTTCCCTTTGCTGAAACATTCGAACCCTTTACACTCTGTAATTCATAAAAAATATACAATTAGCTCATCCCTAGACTAAGGGAGTCAAGCTCAACCATCTCCCCAAAGATAGAAACAATTACGTTAAATTTGGTTCCAATTGCTCAGAATCTATGCCACAAAATAAACTCTAAAACAAGAAATCATTAGATATCTAAATCTGTAAAAATAGGTTGTAAAGATCTATTCAAATATTCCAATTCATGACAACTGGGAATAAACTGAAAGAGGTTTTTGTTATATTTATCGTGGTTGACAAAATCCTCCTTGGGTTTCTCAAAATTACTTTCCATATGTTATTAAATGGCCCCAAAATACAATGACTAAAATAATAAAACAAATGCAAAATTTGATTTGTTTTAATGTAGGCTTCCAATCTCACTATATATCTCCCACGTAGTAACACCTGTGCATAAACGGAAGGAGGTTTTTGTTATTTGGTATATTATTTACAAAAACCTCTTTCACTTTTGTAAAATGCATGTCCATTACTTCAGAAACGAATTTTGCAGTAAACTTGTCCCTATGTGCAGCAAATGACCTCAAAACCCCCAAAAATCATGCCAATCATCTCCTTCATAAATCAATAATATTGAAACTAATGCTTCCACACATTATAGCTCAGATAATCAACCATAGTTCACTGGATGTGCAGCTATAAACCATGAAAAAGGTGAAGGAAGTTTTCACAATGTAAAATTATAGGAAAACATGAATCATGCATAACCAAGAACCAATCATTCATTTCGATCATATCTTCTGATCTAGGAACCGGTTTCGGGCATGAAGTATACCGTTGGAAAGATATTTCCAAGCTGCTTCTAATGAAAATACTTACGATATGATTTGAACTGAAACTTATATGAAAAACATCTCTGTAAACCAGACATAGTAAGAGCCCATTTTGATCCCTGGTGATAGGCTGTGAAGGCTGGAACTAACAAAGCCTTCAGTGAGGAAGTCGAAGCTTCCTTCCAGTAGTAGTTGGTGAACAAACCAAGGGTTGGAGCTCCCTTCCAGTAGTAGCTGGAGAATGAGTGAAGGTTGTAGCTGCAAGTTGGTGCTTTCATACTGGTATGAGTCTGCGCCGGTACAAGATTGTAAAAAGCTTTGTATTTATATTAAAAAGAAGACAGAGATGATAGTAGCATGCAATTTTCTCCCACACTGGGTTTCCACCTTAAATCTTGGAGTTCATGTGTGTTTCTTATGTGTGATGGTTTATTTATTACAACAGATGGTTAATGTTTATCTAATGTTTAATTAAGTACTGATGCATTGGTTGAAGACAAACATATGATGAATTAACTTAATCGTAAGTTCACTAGATATACGCTAATATTATTAAGAACAGTTGTGTACACACGCAGGTTACTTTCAGTAAAGTCGTGTATAGAAATTTGAATATTAAATGTAAAATGTTATTGATTTGAAAATATTGATTCCCCCCCCCCCCCCCTCTCAGTATTTTTCCCAACACAATGAGTACACCTAATATCGTAATCCAACTTCCCCTAAATATGTTTTGTGTTTCCTTAATAGTATATAAACAAAAGTATACAACCTTTTTCTTCTCAAATTACTATCCTAGTGCTTCTCTGAGTTAAACACAGGACATATGTGTTCATGTCATCTTCAAGTATATTGAACTGAACTTACCCCCTCCCAGAATACATGTTAGTGTTGTGTTCTCTTATTGGTATTTTCTTTCATGGTAGACAAAAATGTTGTTATATGTCCTTTTTTCTATAGACGACCACCCTAGTACCTCTCAAGATGAGCATAGTTATTGTGGAGTTTCTTCTTGAGGTATCTAGAACCAACTACGAAAAATACCTATAGGTGGTGTATTAGATTCATTATCATTTCACATGTTCAGAATATTATATATTTCTTTAGTAAAATTAGATGCATCGTCCATTTATATCTTCATCTCACTTTATATCATATATGGTGTAATCCATGC
The DNA here is from genome assembly GCA_000404065.3 of Pinus taeda. NCBI lineage: Eukaryota > Viridiplantae > Streptophyta > Pinopsida > Pinales > Pinaceae > Pinus > Pinus taeda. Next base: position 431,944 of record APFE030168874.1, read on the forward strand.
ATAATTTACATTGTCTTAGAATCAATATGCTATGTTGCTATATAAAATCAGATTATGCATCCCCGAAGAGAGCACAGAGCACAGAATGGATGGAAAAATATCTTTTATCTTCCTTTGAGAGTCAAATTGTTTTCTACCACCAAATTGTTCGTAACTAAGTACAAGAAAATATTTTTTTATTGGCAAGGAAAAGACATTATAGGCAAATGACCTAATGTACCTAAGAAAGAAAAAGCAACACAAAAAACAAGATTTTTTTTTTTTTTCAACTGCTAGTTTTCCCTTTTATAGATGTTCTTTGACCAACAAAAACAAGGTTGGGGAAGTTGCTCAAAAGGAAGTAGAATGCTTCTGAGAGATGACTAATGATGATTGGTATTTTCAACAACTAAAGTAGCTCACATGGTTGTGTGATCGAAGATAGAAAATGAGCAATGAAAGACTTCTTGTCCAGAGGATTTTTGGGGCTTTAAACTCCATTGGTTTACTAAATTTGTTGTTGGTGTATTCAACAAAATACTTTTGTTATGTAAAAACAAAAAACCGAATGTGAATGATATCTTGCTGATAATATCATTATATTGTAATTTTACTTATAAATTCATTACACCACAACTCATATTGGTGTTATGTGCTTAGGATTTTTTATTATAATATTGCACAAACTCATTGAGATTGTCCCTCTCTGTAATTCATTTTACTTTGCTTCTTCAATGCAGATCAAATTAATTTTTTTTTACTTCATCCATTTAAAATGGCAGGTGCATTTCAATTTGATTGTGGAAGTGGTTCCAATCCTCTTTAAATTAACACAATTAATGAACACCTCTCGTTTATTTCTATTATTTTGTAGTTTTTTATTTTTTGATATGCCACACAGCGATCAATTTATTGGCTACTTTTGTTCAACGGTCCTTGGTTTTCTTGTTAAACATTTTTAGAATGAGAACATAAATCTACCCAAGGTTTGGGTGCTATTGGATTTACATGGAACCAACACTATCAGAAGCAACATTGGTTTTTTATTTGTTCCCAAAGTTTAAGAAGTTTGCAAAGAATCATCTATTCTAATTTATGTACTTTTACAATTTTACAAGGACAATATTCTCTTAAAACTTGATATTGACTAAAGCATTCATCAAAGAAATGAAAAGTTGACATGGAAAGAAATTACAGAGAACTTTATAGACAATGGTGGGTATGCTGAAGTATACAAAGGGTCACTTGCCAATGGAGAGCTACTAGCTGCCAAGCGACTTACTAGAGGCCGTTGAACAGAGGAACAAAGGGTGAATGGTTTTTTGACAAAGTTTGGGATAATTGTCCATATTATCCATCCCAATGCAGCTCGTCTTATTGGCTTTGGTGTTGAAGTTGGATTGCACCTTGTTTTTGAGTTTTTTCCACATGGAAGCTTACCATCATTGCTTCATGGTATGTGGAGATTATGATTTATATTTTTAATTAAGAAGATATAGAGATGGGAAATTATAAAAGGAGAGAAAATATTCACAGAATTCATTACTCACCTGAATTATATTTTAGGTTTATCTATCCATGACTTTTGTTTTGTCCTTTTTTCGATTGTTCTATCCAGGCATAAAGTCTCATCTACTAGATTGGAACATCCAGCACAAAGATGCTCTGGGCACAACTTGAGGTCTTCTTTATCTTCATGAAGGTTATCAAAGAGGTATTATTCATAGAGATATCAAATAATCCAACATTTTACTCACTAAGAATGTTTACCCACATGTAAACTCTGTCTCATTATTCATATAGGCCTCCATATTCTATGAGTAAGGGATAGTTGATAACAGAATTTGCGGGGTTGGATGATGCCATTAGTCTTTCTTTTCACTTTTATCAATGAAATATTTCATGCATTAAAGCATATTTTACAGGAACTCATTATAATTATGTTGTAATACATTCCCCTCTTAAAAGAACTCTCCTAGTTTTCTTCATGTCATAATCTGTGCCACTCGATATTTTATTAGATGATTGGGCTATATTTATTTTTAAAATAATCAGATCTAATAGTGGATTCCTATTGTTGTGATTCAAGTTACACATAAACAATGAGTACACCAAATATTATGATCCAACTTCCCCTATATATCTTTGATGTAATCTTAATAGTACATAAACAAAAGTATACAACCTTTTTCTTTTCAAATTACTATCATATTGCTTCTCTGAGTTAAACACAGGACAACTGTGTTCATCTCATCTTCAATTATGTTGAATTGAACTTAAACCATCCCAGAAAACATGTTACTGTTGTGTTCTCTTATTGGTGTTTTCTTTCATGGTAGACACAAATGCTATTATATGTCTTTTTTTCTATAATCAACCACCCTAGTATCTCTCAAGATGAGCATAGTTATTGTGGAGTTTCTTATTAAGGTATCTTAAACCAACTCTACAATACCTATAGGTGTTGTATTAGATTGATTATCATTTCACATGTTAAGAATATTATATATTTCTTCAGTAAAACTGGATGCATCGTCTATTTATATCTTCATCTCACTTTAAATCATAGATGGTGTAATACATGCATACTGTCCATTATCTTAGAATCAACATTCTATGTTACTGTATAAAATCAGATTATCCATCCTTGAACAGAGCACGGAGAATAGAATGGATGGAAAAATATATTTTCTCTTCCTTTGAGAGTCAAATTGTTTTCTACCACCAAATTGTTCGTAACTAAGTACAAGAAAATATTTTTGCTTATTAGTAGGGAAAATACATTGTAGGCAAATGACCTATTGTACTTGAGAAAGCAAAAGCAACGCAAACAACAAGATCTTTTTTTTTCAACTATGTTGGGAAGGGGTCCCTCGGGTAACTTTTGATAAAAATTTTAATTTCTTTTTGTAAAGATGTAAAGTCTCCACAAAATGTGGAAGCGGAGCACAAACCTAGTCAGAGTCAAAGGGGCTTTAGTTCGTTAGGTGGGTAGGTGATAGGAAGGTTTTGAGACCCGCCCATGGCTCGTGGACCATGGTATTGTAAAAGAAAAGATATAAATAGAGGAGTCATAGAACGTCTAAGAGATAACTCATTGGATAGATATCTTTGTAAGGGAAATTAAGCTAAGGCAGGAAAGGTTTATTTCGTGTACTTAGGCAAAGGGGAAGGCTCCTGTAGCTGAGTGTGTGGAGACCTTGGTAAGTCTGCAAGCTGAGTGCGTGGGCCCATGCAGCTAAGTGCATAGGAAAAGAGAGTCTTTAGTTGAATGATTATACCTAATAAAGACAATTTTGAGACATTTCCTCTATATCTGTGTATCATTTCTTACTTCTACAAGTTTTTGTATTTTCGCTTTGGGTTGAAATTTATATGAATTAATGCCTATATGGTGCACGAAAGTAATAGATAAGTACTATTTATTCATGTTGTGAATGATTAAAGGCCTTCGCAAAGACCTAGATACTGTTTAAGGGAATTTACTTTAAGTATCTGTTTAAGAAGGATTAGGGTTTGCGAAGATAGAAATAAGATTTGGGAACTAGAGGAACCTATCATGTTGACCTTTGGATTTATAAACCTGGTTCTGTCATCCCCGAATACTGCTTCAGGTGAGACTGTAGCCTGTGCTACACAGGTTGTTGTCGAAAGGGCCAACTATTAGGGTTTTGTTGGTTGCCGCATCTAACATTGAACTTGGGTCAAGCCCCATCAAGCCAACAAATGGTTCCGTTTTCAGGACCAAGATCTTGCTAAAGGGTTGCGTGATAAGTGGTTCCCCACTAAGAAAGAAATTCAGAAGTGGGTCGATCAGAAACTACACATGTTTTCATCTCAGGAGAACAAAAATCCACGCTTGTCGAAGGAAGAGTGGCTGAATAGATACCTATATACAGATGAACATGAAATATTCTTCTTCTATTTCCCCTGTGAATTGCATAAGTGGCTATCCAAATTAGCGGATAGTCAAGGTACGTGGAAGATTGACGACCCTATTGTGTGGACTCCTGAACTGGTAAAGCGCTTGGAGGCTTCAGAAATAAATTGTGTGGGTTGTCAATCACTCGATCAATCGTATTCTTGGAGGATTCATCACTAAATTTGTGATCGATACATCCCTCAACTACAGAAGAAGCAGAACACAGGTTCTTCAAAGGACCATGAGGTAAGTACTTGAAATCTCTGAAGACTTGGATTAAGATGCTATTGTGTGAAAAGTGGGTTATTCCTTTAAATTAATGTTTGGGACTATGTGAAGTGGAAGAGCATTTAGAAGGAACAAAGAATCAGGTTCTGAATACAGTCTGATATTAAGATCTTCTAATAGCGACGAAGAAGGTAATATTCTGAGAACACCGCAAAGTGTGCTACAGCTTGTAAGTTAGGGTATCACAGTAATACCTCATTCATCCACTCCACCTCCGCCTCCACCTCCACCTCGCACACCTACACCTACACCTCCGCCTCCACCTCCACTCTCGCCTCCATCATTTAATATGGTGAATATAATACAGTTGCCTGTGTTTAAGGGTGTGGGAATTTAAGACCCTGAATAATTGTGGTTTGTCGCAAATTTTGTATGGACGACACAACAAATCACTGATGACAATATGAAGAAAGCACGGCTAGTGATAATGCTGCAGGATAGAGCGTTGAGTTGGTACATCAAGTTATGCACAGATAAGCCCATTGCGACTATGCTAGAGACCCAATAAGCACTGAATAGTGATTTCAAGAAGCCCAAATCTCAGGCTCAGTCTATAACAGAGTTCAAGGAGATTCAATAGAGGGAAAATGAGTCTGCATGGGACTTTGATACAATATTAAAATGTTTGATTCAGCAAGATAATATGACAATTACAGATGCTCAACATAGAGACTAGTATATTTCTTCGCTCCTATTGCATTTGAGAGTGCCATTGCCACAACATAAAATAGGAATGCAAGCGAAATTAGTGGAGATCGCTATGAGATTAGAAGCTTCGCCAGTGCATGATACGAGCACAGGGGTACAACAGATTTAGTCGCGGCTGGCAAAGTTTCACATGCAATTATAGAGCCTGAAGAAGGGGAAGGAAGTGCAACCTAAGGTGCACGCAGATGTTTGCTACCTGAAGTGTAAGGTCCAGGGTCATGATAAGGACCACTATCATATTTATCAGAACTACCTCACCGGGGTAGGTCATGTCCCTCAAATATCTAGAAAACATCGTTGGATTAAGCACGAGAGTACCCTTATGGTGAGATATCTATCAAGTAGTTGGGAAGCACATGACCTATAACTATCATCTCCTGTAGAATTTTGTGCAGACACTGCAACAATTATTTTTTACTTTCTGTAAATGAGTTGGGCATGATGAACACAATTTCCAGAGCTATGAAATGATGGTGGAGTGAACCCCTACATATAGAATGCAGACAGAAAATCAGCATCAAGATCAGGGTGTGGGTGCAGTGCATGAAGGATTCCAAGGCCAAGGAAGAGGACGAGGATGATGGGATGAAAGGGGTAGCGACCAAATCATTTGTTATAATTGTGGGGAAGCAGGCCATTTTGCGTGCAACGGTCAGAAACCAATGCATCCCTCATACCAGTATTGCTGACAGTTTCGTCATGTTATCAAATATTTCCCGATACTAATAGTAAAGATGGAGGAGAAGAAGATGTAAACACCTATGATGAACATCTAGATGATGGGGGTGGAGCCTCACGAAGAAGATCCTAGCATTAAAATAGTAACGCACAATGCTATCACCACAAGAGAATATAAGGGGAGGCAGCCAGAAATTGAAGGATGGGTATGCAAGGCTGTGGAGAAGGAAGTTGGATTCGACCTAAAATGGAATAAAGAAACATTTATGGAAGCCAAGAAGAGATTTGATGAAGCTTCTACCTCAGAAATTCAAGATAAGTTTGGCGAAACCAATGAAACACATGACATAGATCCTTCACTATTAGCTACCTTCCTAAAGACGTGTATGAAGCTATTACGAGATAGAAAGGCGATATAAGAGCTTCAATAATTAATTGATAATTGGACAAGGAAGGTCAAGCCTCCTCCAGAATAATGAGTTGTATGAAAAATGGGAAAAAGAAAGAAATAGACAAATCGTGAGATGAGGCTAACAATGTAAATCAGAAAGTACGAAATGGAGTAGGTAATTCTTGATCTAGGATCAGATGTGAATGTACTACCAAAAAAATGTGGGAAAGAATGGGGAGACCTACACTATAGTGATCTCCTATCTAGCTTCACATGGCTAATCAACAAAAGATCATTCCTCTAAGGTGCCTGTATGGGGTAACAGTGGATATTGGAGCAAGCGCTTTCACCGATTTTGAAGTGATCGAGATAGTGGATGATAGTAATCCTTACCCTAATCTATTAGGCATTGATTGGGTCTTTGACATGGATGCGGTCATTAATATTAAGAAACGAAGAATGATATTTGAAAGGAAAGAGCTATGGGTAATTGTTCCCTTAGATCGATCTGAAGGTGTGTGATACACGGAAACAATGTGCGATTATGAAGAAGAGGACAATCTGGATCAGATATATAAGATCATTGATTGAGATGAGGACTGGATCAATCTTACAACAAATGTACGAATTGCATGGGATAGAGATAGTTCTTACACCTCAAACTCCGACGAAGAGCTTGAACATTGGTAGAACATATTACATGAAGTCTCTTCACTGCGCTGCAACATATTGTCCAAATTGCTTTGATGCATCTCCACGAAGGTAAGAAATATTCATCATTATGATGGTCTAGATGATGTTAATTTTTTTTTGGATAAGTTTGAAAGGAAGGTGCCAGAAGATAATTGGTTCCAGGCTCTAGATCTAGTGCTACGCCTACCCGTTGGTGGGGTACGCATAAGGTTAGCTTCACTGATTAGAAACAATACAAGTGAATGGTGAATCTGAGGTTCGAGTGTTAATACCATATGACAGAGAAATACATTGGAAAAGAAGATCTGCATGAACATCTGGTGCATTGGACTAAAGTTTCGGGAGAGGAACCTCAACCTAAATGGGTGCACATCTTTTGTCACACCTTGGATACCATTTCGATGAATTGGTACCTGGAGATGAAGTTATGCCATGGAACAGCTGAGTGGGGCCTCAAGGAAAGTTTCTTGTTAACCTTCATTTTTTAGGATGGCTTTGAATGTATTGACGAAGCACTCCAAAAAATTAAGGTTGCGATCTTTAGAATGCCCGAGGACCTGGTAGAATGGGTTCAATAGACTGGAATACGTAGTTGCACCATGCGTTGGATTTCTATAATGTGATCGCTGAAGAAGAAGATGATCCTAAAAATATCAACATTCTGAAGTTTGAGGGACAGTGTGAAGTTGAAGGACCCAAAGCAGCAATCCCTAACATAGCAGAGCCTCTAAAGACTAAATAGGTAAACATTGGATCAGACACTCAACCAAAGTTTGCGAAGATAGGCGACTACTGGGATGAGGATACAGTTGATAAGGTCACAGAATTTTTCTGCGAATGCCAGGAGTTTTTTCCCACCAGGTTCTCAGATCTAAAGGGGATAGTAGGGGATCTTAGCGTGATGAAGACTACTTTGAAACTAGACACAAAGCCTATAAAACAATGACCCTACTATTTGAATCCAAAATAGAAGGAAAAGGTGCGTAAAGAGTTGGGAAATATACTCAAAGCAAGGATCATTGATCCAGTGGAGGAATCAGACTGGGTAAGTCCTATGGTACTTCAGGAGAAAAAGCAACAGGATGAAATTTGGATATGTGTAGATCTGAGGAAGCTCAATGATGCATGAATTCATGACTCGTTTCCAATGTCATTTACAGATGAATTCTTGGATAATGTTGCAGGGAAAGAAGCCTATTCGTAAACTGATGGGTTATCGGGGTACCATCAGATCAAGATCGTGCTAAAGGGTCATAGCAAGACCACCTTCGCGGCAAATTGGGGATGTTTTCAATATACTGTAATGCCATTTGGACTAAAGAATGCACCTGCGATCTTCTCATGAGTAGTAATTGTAGCTTTTAAGGAATTCATACATAAGTTCTTAGAAGTATACTTTGACGATTGGACTATATTTGGGTTGGCAAAGTGCCATGTTGCAAGTCTGTACCTTATGTTAGATACTTGTCACAGACATCATATAGCCTTGAATTTGAAGAAATGCATTTTCTGTGTCCCTTATGGAATACTACTAGGTCATGTGGTTTACAAGTAGGGATTGATCGTAGATCCTACAAAGATATTAGTTATTTTCAATTTGGAGGCCCAAAATAATGTGAAATAGTTGTGCACAACATTGGGCCATACATGGTACTATAGAAAATTTATTAAGGGATATGAGAAAATCACTGTGCCAATGGAGAAACTGTTGAAGAAAGACTTGACATTGTATTGGGATGAAGAGTGTCGGAACAATTTAGATATTTTGAAGAAAAAAATGGTCACTGTGCCCATTCTGGTATTCCCTAATTAGAAAAAGGAGTTTCATGTGCATGTGGATGCTTCTTGTATTGTTCTAGGTGCGGTGCTGACCCAACTAAGTGAAGGCAATATTGATCATCCTATAGCATTTGTGAGTAGGAAGTTGTCTAAGGTGGAGAAGAAATACTCGAATACATAGCACGAAGCACTGGTTATGGTGTATGTGCTATAGAAATTCTGGCACTATCTGTTAGGCGTGCACTTTAAGATGTATACAGACCATTTTGCGTTAAAGTACCTGGTCAATAAGCCTGTGTTGGGGGGGAAGATCTGTAGATGGTTGTTTCTCTTTCAGGAGTATGATTTTGAGGTAATTATGAAGCCCAGACGATTGAATCTTGGTCCTTATCATCTCTCTCGACTTGAGACTAGTGAAGTTTTTGAAATTTGCCGCCAAAGATGTATTAATGATAGATAATTGGAGGGAATGATTGGATCTGAATTCAATTCTCCTATAAATATGGCAGGCTTACCAACATTTGAAAACTTTTCTTCCAACGAGTTTTCCTTAATCCTTACTACCAGAGAGATTTTTGTATGTATGAGAAGATTTGGGAAGATATTTTAGCACGACCAGAATTCATCAGCTTACCTGAGTGGCAGCGAGAGATCATCTTTGAGAGAATGACGGCCACTCCCCTGAAACATCCACCACACCATCTAAAGCCGCACCCTCCGCTGAAGTACCGCCCCCTGTTTTATCCCTAAAAAGATCTTTAATTGAAATTGTGATTTATTCATTGTTAGAAAGTGCTAATGCATGATTTGAAAACACCGTTAAATACATAAGCATGGAGAGCTCAATAATAATATTGCAGCAAATTAGAACAACAAACCATGAGAAGAAAAGTAACGCAAGAGATTGATAACGGAGTTCGGTTATCTCAAACCCTACATTTCCGGGCCCAGTCTTCAACAGGGAGGCCTTTATATTATAAATTCAAAGCCCAAAAAAATACATAAAGTTACATCAACAAGATCCCTAGCTACTCCAGTTGTGTTCTGCTCAACCTCAGAAATCCGACGCAACTAACAATGCTGAAAAAAATCCCCTATAACTCCTAGAATAAACCTACAAAGTTCTGCCTCCTAATCTCGAAAACTACACAAAAATTCTTCTCTCCTATACAAAATGTCACAACTCTCCTCTTTTTTTTACATGGAATAATTCCATTAAAATAATTCTATTACAAGTAGATTATGAATAACCCAGTGTATTAAAAAAACCTCTTATCGTTATAACCAGCTCCATATATAACATATTCGTTATAAATCAAACCCATATAAAATAATACATATAGTTTTTGGTGCAATCGAAACCATATTCATCGCATAACATTCTGAGTGGTGGTATAACATTAGAACCCATGACCTGTCGTTGCACTGTGTTTATGGTGAATCCAAGCGGTGCTAAATCCTATGCCATGTGACAGCTAACGCGGTGGAACCGTGGCATATAATCATTGCAACCATATAGTATGTGATAATTCCGGTGGTTTCGGAGTATGAATGTTACCATACACTCTGCACCATATGGTTATACCATAAACTCCGCACATTTTGTTTATATCATAGACTACATTTAATACATAGTTTAACATATACATACACATTATCCATGGTTGTGTTTAACTTTATGTAATATTCCCACCATATGTGTGTTCAACCTTATGTTGTAATATATGTGTTGGATTATTTTTAGTTGCCTTAGTTTTAACATATGTTTATAAAATGCGACATTTAATATATGTTGTATATAATAAATCAAATGCGCCATATGGATTTTTAATATATGGTTTTTTTTTAAATGACATTTTAATATATTATTACCATGTATAATTATCTTTTCAATACATTCAATTCATTATTTCATCTTGCAACTAAATTGAAGATATTATTATTGTAACGATGCTGGAGATCTATCACTAAGCTAAACTTATACTTTTGTCATGTGTCGAGCAGCAAAACATTGTTTCATCACAAACTTCTACAAGCAGTTTCTTATTCATCCGAAGTCCAAATGCACCCGTTCAAGTTGCGTTGGAGTCGTTTCAGCGAGCTCTACACAATGATGCTACTTCCACCTGAATCCCGTAACTTTGAATTTTAGGCTTTTTCTAGATCCTTGATTAATTTTGGATCATTTTCTCGCCACTTAGACCTTTTGGACCACCAAAAGGCTTAAGTTCCATAAAACAAACATGGTTTCCATTTTCCCACTTGGCCAGTATCTGTCCACTCTGTTATGAATCTATACACTTTACTCATCCATGCAATCATCAACAAAACACACAAACTACAAAATATATCAAGTCCTTTTTCATCCACATCCACATTTATATTTGTTGTTAATATCCAAGCACCACTAAATAGTAATAAACCCATTAACAACATTGAAAGTATCGACATAGTTGAGACCATACCTTGATTTCCTTTCATAGCTGAAATAAAACTCAACTTATCATGTTGCAACTCTTGTTGATGTAAAGTTTTGGATTCCTTAAGCAGAGTTATCTCTTTGTAATTAGATTTAATGATCTCTTGCTTAGGTTCTTTAGATTGTATAACAACATCTTTATTAGCATAAGCTGCTTGTTTTAACTGCTCAACTATAAAAAGAGATTTATCTTCTTTTGTGTGACGAGAATGTACAACATATTCAATTCCTTTTTGAACAAGTGATATTGATTTTGTTCACTGTAAAAGATTGTTTTTCTATCGTATAAATACGGGCTACCCAAGACAATCTCACATGTATCTAGTTTTACAACATCACACATCACCTTATCCTTAAATTGAGAAGTTATTGCAAACGGTAACATGCATTTCTCAGTTACTTGTAATTTATGATTTCTTCTCATCCAAATTAAAGTATAAGGTTTACGATGCTTTATGGTTTTCAATCCCAATTGCTTAACCACTTTTTCTGAAATTAGATTAACTTGAGATCCACTATCTAATAATGTGTCGATCTTTATATGTTTTATAACAACCCTTCTATGAAATAATCTGCCTCTGGAACTATTAGAATCATTACCTTCATCAGATTTACCAGTCATAATCAATGATGTGATCTGTGTCTCATCGCCTGAATCTAACCCTAGGTCCAATGATTTTGTTGTTTCTACAACCTTTTGCTTCCCTTTTCTAATACACTTTGGTTTCATTTCAAGATGCAATTGCCAACAGTGATCCTCGTCATGGCCCTCTTTCTTACAATGCTTACAAGAGATATTTTCAACCTCCTTCTTGCCAAAGTTTACTTTCTTCACTTTCCCTTTTCCCTTGCTCTCCATTATGGTTGTTGATTCTTATGATACCCCAACACCCAATTTACCTGCCTCAGTGTAAGTCACTTGAACTACCACTTCATCCAGGTTAATAGGAATGAACATAAATACAGTATTACGAGAATACTCAGGTAATCCTCCTATGTATTTCATGAGAGTTTCTTGAGTATACAAAGGAATATCTAACATCAACGCCTTCTTACGAAACTCATTTATATATTCCTGCATTGATTGACCTTTCCTAACTTTTAGTCCTTGCCATTCTATTAAATATTTTTCCTTATATCCTAATGGATATAATTTCTTTCTAATTTCAGTAATAAAATCAAACCATGATGGAAAAATCTTATCGATATGCTCAGTACCTTTCTGTAACTTACTCTTCCACCAGATCAATGTTGTTTCCACCAGATCAATGTTGTGCCCATTAAATGGAGCGTTTCTAGTCTAATTTTGACTTCATCTTCAGCGATCTGTTGCATGCTACAATGTACCTCCATTTGCCTGACCCAGTTTTCAAGCTTCTCAGCATCAACTTCTCCATTGTACATGGGGAACTCGAACTTAACATCGAGTTTCAAAAACGGTTTTGAAGTTTCAGATAGATTCAAGAGAGAAGTGATAGGGTCTTTTTGATCGCTTTCATCTTCTTTTCCAGATTGTGATGGCTTCCCTTCTTCATCTTTAGACTTTGTTGTCTTAAAATCTCGATACATTTCTTCAACCATGGCTCGCAAGGCTATGAAAGCATCTACGAAGCCTGCATCAGATTCAAATGGATGATCATCACTTCCTTCTTCAACCATTTCATCTCCTTGAGTTGTCCTTCTTCTCGAGCCAACTTCTAGATCTCCTCCAACAAGTTCTCCTTCACCAGGTTTAGGTTTTCTCCTGGTGATCATGCACACTCCAAATCAGTTAACAACAACTTGCTCTAATACCAAATCATCCCCAAAAAGGTATTTAATTGAAATTGTGATTTATTCGTTCTTAGAAAGCGTTAATGCATGATTTAAAAACACCATTAAATACATAAGCATAGAGAATTGAATAATAATATTGTAGCAAATTAGAACAACAAACCATGAGAAGAAATGTGACACAAGAGATTGATAACGAAGTTCGGCTATCTCAAAGCCTACATCTTTGGGCCCGGTCTTCAACGGGGAGGCCTTTATATTAGAAATTCACAGCCCAAAAAAATACATTAAAGTTACATCAAAAGTATCCCTGGATGGTGCAGTTGTGTTATGCTCAACCTCATAAATCTGATGCAACTCAAGGCACTGAAATAGACCCCCTACAACTCCCAGAATAAACTTGCAAAGTTCTATTTCCAAATCTCCAAAACTACAAAAAAAAATTCTCTTCTATACAAAAAGTCACAACTCTACTTTTTTTTTACACAAGTATATGTAGTATATGAATAACCCAATGTATTAAAAAAAATCTCGTGTTGTTATTGTAGGAATTTACAAGGTAAGTTCCTCAGACAGAACACCAAAAGGACACCACTCACAAACATATCACAGATCAATACACCAGTATTTTGACGTGGTTAAAACCCTCAGAGAGGGAAACAATCCACGACCTGCGCCAACGTGGCTACTATAGGCAATTTATTAATAAAAGAATGAAAATTTGCATAAGCTTCTCTCATGCACGGTGAACCTACAAATGACCCTCCATGCACTTTAAATAGAATTCATGGACGAATCGGGTGTCAAGCCACGGATCAAGTGTCGGTAATACCGAGGAGAGAATGAACCGTCGGATCACTACATATCGTGACCGTCGGATTGTAAGTTACAAAATATACAACGGTAAAGAAACACACTTTACCTAACTCTATACCTAACTCTATACTAGACCAAGTTGAACTTAACTATTCCTATGTGTCGGAATATCCTAACATTAGGGATATGGCTTTATGGTTTAGAGTTTAGGGTTTAGGGTTTATAGCACTTTAGCAAATGTTTTTAGTAAACACTTAAATAAAAGTTACAAAATGTTTTTACAATTGTTATAAGATGCTTATGGTTTAGGGTTTAGGGTTTAGGGTTTAGGGTTTAGTGTTTTAGGTCTAAGGTTTAGAGTTAAGCGTTTGTGGTTTAGGATTTATGGATTAAGGTTTTTGGTTTTGGGTTTATAACACTTCATAAAATTCTTAGGGTATAAGTTTTAAGATTTTTGGTTTAGGCTTTAGGGTTTGGGATTAGGGTTCATGGTTTCGAGTTTAA